>BMAW01012843.1:0-47259 GCA_019974015.1 Nephila pilipes
ACACATCGTTATTTCTACAGTGGATTTCAGTAGGCATGGAGACTTAGAGTAACCAAGAAAAGGACATAGCCTAAGGAAATCTTGAACACTGCTCGTGGTTTCGAAACTCATGGGAAAAATTTAAGAGGTGATAGAAAACATCTAAACAAGCAATTTTCACCACAATACATAGAAGGAGAGATAGCGTTGGACCGCTAGACGGCGCTGTACTGGAAAGCATAAAGCGTGAATTTTCTTACACGTTGTCATTTGAACCGTGGATTTCAGTAGCAATGGTGACTTACAGTAATCAGGAAAAGGCCACAGCCTCCTGAAATCCACGGTAGAAAGGAGGGGGTGTAAGAAAACTCGCGCTTTATGCTTTACATTGCAGCGCCGTCTAGCGTTTCACCGCTCGCTCTCTGCCTATGAATTGTATGGTGAAAAATGCTTGTTTAATGTTTCCTATCACTTCTTAAATTTTCCCCATGAGTTTTGAAATACCCTGTACTAAAAAGAATTTTAAAACATAGAAATTTTTATTATGATTGTCATTTGTAACCTCGTTGATTCCTGAAAAGAAGAAATCATTGCGTCAGATACCACTCTGAAGGACCTCTTCAATGGTGAGCCGAAAAGTTTTTTGGAATCGCAGGAAGTTTTTCGGAATTTTTTGGTCTCGCAGAAACTAATACATTGAACTTTCTAAAAACCACATGGTGTATTCATGCTCTGTTTGCTAGCACGGAGCTTGTTGAACGAGTGATGTTTTTTAATACCTGCATAAATAAATATAGAAGCAAATTACAAGCAGTTGCGGATGTGAGTTTGCCATTTTTTAATGGGTTTTCTTTAACTCACATTGTAACTGTGTCTGGTTCAAATCTTTAAAAGCTTTTTTCTCACATTTTAAAGCGCTCAGATGAGCTGAAATTTTCTTTTCACGATTGTTTTGGACAAAAATACGACAATTCAATAAAATTAATAAAAATTAATTGATTAAAACTAATTATTTGAATAAATAAATTTTACACCAAGTTTCTCGCCAAGTACGCCGATTAATAATTTATCGTTTACTTTAATTTTAATTACATGCAGATTAAATGATTAACTTTCTGCTCATTTGAGCTAAAAAAATTTACACGTATTTATTTTAAATGATAAATATAATAAACGTCAAATAATAAAATTAATTATTAAAACTAATTATTGAATTTGAATCAATGTTCCCTTTTGCTCTTAAAATTTAAAGTATAAAAAAATTAAGTTATGCAAAATATGAAAGAAAACCCATGCTTAAAAAACTCGTTTTTTACCGGTGTTATTTTCTTGTGAACTTAACTTTTCAAAAATTTTGCGATTCAAATGCAGTGTCAAATATCCCATTAGCTTTTACTTTTTCCAATCTTTGAATCAATTTTTTTTTTTACTTAAAACCCGCTTATTTAGAGCTATAGCAATGAGCAAATACAAATGATTTTGACTTTCGTCAAAAGTCGTATTGGATTTTATTTTATCAACTTTGAAATAAATTGTTCAGAATTTTCAAACATTATTAATAAACTAAATAAATTAAGTGTTTATTAAGAAACTATAAAAATTATCTATTTATGAAGAAAGTACATAAATTAAGTATTTAATAAAGTACTTAATTTGTTTAGGAGGTAAGATAAAGATGCGCGTTTATTAAAATTGCAATACCATGAATGAGTATAAAATTTACATTACATAACAATACTTGCTCTATAATTTGATACGTCAACTTTCCGGCACTGCCAATAAACTAAGATTTTTACATTGGCTGACAAGTCTGAAAATTATTTAACACTTTCAACTTCAACAGAATAATGTAGGCTATCAATATAAAACCGTACACTTTTCGTAAATTTTGTTATTTCGTGAATCTGACATTTTATTTCCGAATACTGTAAGAGTTTTTAAATAATAATACAAAACCTTTGCTGTTTGAATGCATTATTATTAATGAATTTCCAGTAATCCGGCGTATTCGGTTATCCGACATTGTTCTAGTTCAATGTGTGCCGAATTGCCGAGAGAATATTGTATTTCCAACCGTAACTGAGTTGTTTTTGAACTGTTAATTTTTAAAAAAATTCTACTTATTATGATATTAGTACTTTTAATTGCATGATGTATGAAGGTAAAAAATTTTACTGTTGTTTTAAACACAACATTTTAGTTAGATTTTTGTAATCTGTTGTTGGGGAGTAGCTTGAATAAAGTAATAAATTCTCGCATATAACAAGCATTTTGTGAACATGAGGAACTTTTAAGAGACAAAGCATCAAATACACTGCTTTACAATTGCTAAGAAACAAACACAGTTTTTAGAATACATTAATAATAATCATTTATTTAAGAAATGAAACATATTATACATTTAAAACTAATAGTACTTTTAGTAAATTATAATTCGAAATGAGATAAATTTCCCCCACATGGAAAAGTAAGGTAAAAAACAAAGAAAATCTGCTCTTTAGAGCTATTTTCAAAGCAACGAAAAAGGTTATTTCTGTTCAAATAAGTCACTCAGTAAAAAAGTGACACTAACCCACAATTGGCCTCTGTGACGCATCTTCTATAACCTGTCGAATAAAAGTGAAGGTCTATTGTCCCAATCTTTTCTAAATGCAATTTCGAGCACTTGCACAATTCGAGAAGGGAGATTCTTATATGAAACACATTTACCAAGAGCACCACAGGAGTGTTCAATGGGATTTAAGTCCAGTGAATATGCCTGCAATTCCATGCGTTTAGTATCTTCGCTCTCTAGCGTATGTCTGGGAAACTTCCAGACATGCGCTAGAGAGCCGTGTCTAGCTCTCTAGCTATGTCTTCCACTGTCCTGTGTGTGGGCGAGCATTGTCATCCATGAGCAGAGAGTCTCAACCCACTGCACTAGAAAAAAAAAGCTTAACATGACTCAGGAGAATTTCGGTTCAATACCGCTAAGATGTAACTGTGTTTGCGTCAAGGATGTGTAGCGTCGATCTACCATCATGCATAATGCTTGCGCGTACCATCACATCTCGGTCACACTGATCAACTTCATGGACATTCGATGACCGGTTAAAAGTTCTCTTCTTTCTCAACAATAGTTAAAGTCTAAAATCACCCTTCACGGTGAATCGGAATTCGACGGATACCATCACTCAAGACCAGTGTTGAAGACTCAAACCAATATGTTTTTACAACAGAATATATATATATTAAGACTGTGACGGTATCCTTTTATCCATTTCGTCAGTCATCTTGAAGTTTTTCATCACAATACCTCAATTTCAATTCAAGTACAAAAGAATTAAAAATAGTTAAGACATTCAAAATATCTTTAATTACACCTCAAATAAAGGGATACTCTCCACAATTAAGTCCCTTTCCGCGAGTACTGACAACTTCTATAATTTATCATAGAATACATCTACCGGAATACGATGCGATTACCTAATTCCATTGCTCTGATACCATTGAGTCTTAATCTAACCAAATCTTCTATACACGCCAGAAAATTTCCATGCATACCACACTAACACCGTTCATTTAATTATAACTATTCATTTCAATTCAATCCCTAATCCCTTTTATACGACTCAACTTCTAAAGTTTTACTTCATTTGCATCATCATATTTCATTGGATTGGGAAAAAGTTGGGAACTTAAATACAAAAACGAAAAGAACCCCCAGATGTTAATCAAGGGAAAATTCGCGGATAGCCCATGTTATAAGATGATGCGGTTATACACTTAATATTCATATCAGAATACACTTAATATTCATGCATGCAAGTCAACATGATCCAGTCGCCAAGAAACTTTGCAGATACACGTCTGCCTGTAGCGGTTGCAAGTTCTGAACCAGTTTGGCACAGAGTGAGTTATTTGTTCCCTATTACTAACAGGGATACATGTTAATCCTTTCGAGGTGTTAACCTCTCTCGACCTCCAATATGCTTTCTCAAGAACATTATCATTATCTGTGAATACTTTTAATAGCGAAAAAACGCTTTTCCACACACAGCTGCAACTTGAGTGACTTTGCCCAGCTTCGAGTCACCCAATTGTTCTCACTCATGATCATATAAACTCAAATGATGTCTTAAAATTATTCTCCACTTGATACTTGCCTCACAAGACGTAAATTGCTTTCAAAAATTTAAATTTTGATTTTTTGTAGATATTTATTGTTTGATATTACTGTTTGATAACCTTTTATATAGACAACAGGTGCGACAAGCAACTTTCTCTACATTTATTTTTATTGTGATTGGTCGGCTCTCAGGAACGCTGTTTTCCATAAATTGCTTGTTCGTTAGAAAATATCAGGCAGTGTAAGTGACAAGATATAGGTTCATGGAGGTATTGTTAATTTGATTATTCGTGGCTAGTAGACAACAGTAATGGCCGCAGTAGCCGAGAAATCAGGGCATCTAGATCGTGGCCTGCAATGTTCTGTCGAATCACATATTTGAGTCTTGTTTTTACTAACGACCGGTCATGCTGAGGACTTACAGCACGTTAAATAACACATCAATCAATAACTCCCGAGACTAACCCAGAGATGGCGCTCGTAGTAAACCAGTAACCAGGTCTTTCTAGAGTACTAACCTTTGCTTGAAACGTGTCAAAATTGTAAGTCGATCGGACCAGAAACAGCTGAGTTATCGAGGTTGGAGTAAAGTCGTTTTGTAGTTTGTTTAAAAAATGGAAAAAACCGAGTTTCGTGTTCTGATAAAACATTGTTTTTTAATGGGTAAAAACACCGTGCAAGCGAAACAATGGATTGAAAAATGTTACACGGACTCTTGTCCATCAAAAGCAACGATTTGTCGGTGGTTTGCCGAGTTTAAACGTGGTCGTACCGACACAAATGACGCGGAACGCTCGGTTTTTTTTTTTTTTTTTTTTTTTTTTTTTTTTTTTTTTTTAGTGACAAAAATTATAATGAAAGATCGTAAAGTGAAGCTCCGTGAGATTGCTGAGATGACACAGATATCATATGGAAATGTATTTACTATCCTTCATGAACAATTGAGCATGAAAAAGGTTTTTTCCAAGTGGGTGCCGCGATTGCTTTCGATGGAACAAAAACAGCAACGAGTCGATGATTCAGAAAGCTGTTTATCGCTATTTACTCGCAACAAAAAAGATTTCTTGCGAAAAAAAAAAAAAAGATTTGGAAAAGCGTTGGAACGATTGTATCACCCTAAAAGGTGATTAACAAAAGGTGTTATGTTGATGAATAAAAAAAATTTTTGCAAAAAAAATGTTGTTTTCAATGTTAGTCTCGGGACGTATTGATCCATGTGTTATGTCGAGGCTAAAAGTCCTCAGGTCGACGTGGGATAGATGTGTAGAACGAGTGCCAGCCAAGTGTCGAGGGTAGGGTTCTAGTTCAGATGTCGAGGGTAGGGTGCTAGTTTAAGTTCATCTAACCGTAGTTAAAAATTAAGAGGCAGGCCGAGGAGCTTAAAGAGCGTTTCAAGTCCTAGATGGCGAGTAACAAGTCTTCTGGTTAATAATTATGGAAGACAACACTAATATAAGAGTGACTATGTTGAATATACGGTGAATGGGCGGCATCTCTGACGAACGGCAGACGAAAAACAAAGATAATTTTTTATTCACTTTTATTGATGTCACACTAAAGCAAAGTGAGCGCTATTGACAACCAACCTTCCATTTTAAACCCTATTTAAGTGAGAGGGTTATACTCTAGAAGATAGAAACTTCTAGAACACATAACAATTTTAAGGTCCAATTTCATTTAATAAGCAGCAGCTCCAATGATTCTGCACGAGTTTCTTTAGTGGAATCATGGCTAGACTTGAACATTGTAGGTCACGAACTCACGACCAGAACCGTTCGGCAATCGTGACAACAACTAATCTGTAAAGACTTAAAAAATCAAATAACTATTTTGTTAGTTATTGTCTGCAGCGCTGGGAATTGGATAATGCAAATTATAGTAACCTACCACCCCCTGTTGAAAAAAATTACCCATAGACTATTTCCAAAAAAAAAAAAAAAGAAAAAAAAATCCAACTCCAGGAGAAAACACCCCGACTTGAAATCGCAATACAGTTGTGAGTTTTTAGGTTCTTGATCGATATTTTTAAGAACTTCCGGAAGTTATAAACAGAAAGTAATAACGCAGAAAAATTCCTATTTTATCATTTTCAAATTAATAAGTAAAATCCAAGTAATAATCCAAATTCATAAGTAATAATCCAAATTTGTGAAAAAAAAAGTAGGAACATTACATTCGAAAATTCTTGTGATATAATGACGGGAGCCTTAATATTTTATTGTCTGTGCAAACTTATAAATTTTTTGCTTTGTTGATCAGGCCGAAAGATACGCACACGCACTCTAGAGCTCTGTGTGGTATGTTCTGCATGCTGCGACTCGTTTACGTACTCCTCAAAAAGGTATTGGGAACGACACTATTATATACCAATACATTATATACCAATACATACCAATATATTGGTAATATTATATACCAATACATACCAATATATTGGTAATATTATATACCAATACATAATATTAGTACGAACTTATCTTACTTTAAAAACATTTGAAACAAGTGTTCGATGATTTATTAATATTGTTACGAAAAATATTTCCTGGGGTATGTGGAAGTGAAATCAGTTCAACACTAAAGATAGCGACAAATAATGCTTTATTCATAAGTCTTCATGACAACACACAGGTAGTATAGCTTAGACAATAACAGATACACAGTACTTGAAAAATTTAGTGACACAAATACAAGAATAAAACACACATTTAAGTACAGTCACAGTTACAACACCAACATTTCAGCTCACCCGCTTACTGATTCTCACTACAGACAGCCTCCGCAGCTATACTCAGCAATTCTAGGGCAGGCTCCGACGAGATCCCAAAAGATACACGCTACTTCTCCGCAAATTCCCCCGGCACGCTGCCGACAGCTTTCAGATGATTTCTCGATCAATCTCCGCAACAGATATACCAAAGACAGACTCCGACAGATTCAGGCCGAATCTCCAGTAGATTCATTTGGCCTCGCTATCCTCGGCAGATTCGCTCAGCCGCTTATATTCGATTTCCCGATCCGTCTCCAAAGCAGATAAACTGATTCACTGTCTCTCAGACTCCTCACAGCATTTAAATCTCTTCTGGCCAAGTCTGACGTCACATGGGAAAATTCCTGAAAGGTCCGTAACTTTCTTCCCGATCAATTTTTCGCCTAAGTTCTAGCACATTTGGGGTCTTTCTATTTGTCACCAAATTCGCCAAGTTTCTCACTAAGGGTAAGGGGTCATTGCATACTCATCCTTTGGCTGATCCTGATATCTCAGTAAATGTTTCTTTTCCTTCACAAGAAAACTACCGCAGGGAAGTGCCACCCCATTTCGTAACAATATTAAGACACGTCTACCGGCCACTTTAATTTCGTGAACGTAGTGTTAATCCTATGTAACTTCTATTACAGTCTTAAAATGTGTACTATTTTATCTATTTGAATGCTAAAAATTGCACCCGAAAGAGCAAAAATAGTGAGGGTGTCTGTGGAACCACGTTTTTCTTCCGATTTTTAACAATATTTAAACACCTATTTTAATTATTCGTTTGTGGGTTGTCGGGTCTTAAAAAATGTTCTAAAATACTTTCAAAAATCGAGGAGCAAATGTAATTCTGTAGAAACCTTCATTATCTTTTTCTGGTGCACGATTTTGCACGCAAATAGATAAAATAGTACAGATTTGAGGGTGGTAGTTGAAATTCCTTAGGATTAACATTACGTTCACGAAATCGAAACGGTCGATAGAAGGGAGCCTTAATGAAGCTTATCAGCGCATATCAATATAGCTCCAGTGGGCAGAAGTGGGTCCTAAACGCTCCTAAATTAACCTTGAACCCAAAACACCCTCTTTAGAAGCTTCAACGTCCACCGATGGACAATACCGATCCCGTTAGGAGCAACAGATGTAAGCGATACTGATGATAGTTTTGTGCAATATTCGTCTGTGAAAAGTTCACATTCAATAACTCAGTCTTTTTGCGATGGACTAGTTGCAGTTGATTATTGCCTTAAATAAATTACAGTCGATGACAATTAATAGTTGTCGGATTTATCATTTAATCCAATGTGATGCTCGAAAATGCATTCCGCAAAACTGTGATCAACATAGCACTTTCTAATGTAATGGTAATCATCCAGATGACAATAAGATTCATCAGAAGAAAAACTACACACTACTAATCAACATATCATTACGTGTATTCAGGCATCACATCAATGAGGTACCTTTGAAAAGTGAATGAGGTTCTATTATTCGAACATGAGACTTTATCAATGAGACGTGGATATGGAAATTAGGGCACCAACTCATGATTCAACTTCGTCACCTGACCGTGGTTCAAATTTACGCAGTAGACTGAGGAACCGAAAGAATACTGCAAGCCCTTGATGGCTATTGACAAGTGATGGTGAACCTTTCGAGCTTGATGTGTCAAAATTCGTAAAATACTTCAGCCAACCCGGGTGCCTTGTCACACACATCTAGAAATATATGTCTAGAATTAGCTTCAGCATAAAAAAACATTTATATTTTTTATATATTTATTTAATAAAGGGGGGGGGAACAAGCATTTCTTCATATTAGTGACTTTTTCGTTGCTGAATTTCATTTGTTTAATCTTCAATTGAAAGTTGGTTGGTTGTACCGAACTTCGGGGTTCATGTTGATTGAGAGTCGATGAAACGATCTCTTAAAAATCTCAAGACTTTTTTCGTAGCAATTTCTACAGGAAGCAGGAAATTCCAGTTGTTGAAATCACAAATGCACACAGCTCCAATTCAGCTAATTCCACAGGAAACAGCTTCCAAATACAGAAGTCTCTAATATCTCAGACAGATAACAGCTGCTATGCTCTAGAATAGCAATCAAAACTGATCGTCTTCACTACTGCTCCTCCTCTGCACTACTACTGCTTCTATCTCGGCCGGTGGTATTTATACCTAACTTGCCGTAAAAATCTAAGAGTGTCGCCAAGGTTCTAGGCTATCTAGCTTAATATTGGTCCTAGAGCTTCGACGATGGAACTTTCCAGAACCATCTATTTCACGCCAAATCTTGCCAAGTCGCCAAATCACTAGAGATGCCATTTTCTTAACATTGAATGCACAATTTTTTCCCAAACTCTGAGTATTTCTGATCTGTCTGAGATATTTTAAGGCAAATACAAGTAATATTTACAAATTTGTAACAGTATTTTATGCACTTCAAGCGCAAGCAAGTGTTGCTGACTTCATCTGTCAGTGGGTTTCTTTCATTGATTTTAATATTATTTGAGTTGGAAATAAACTCTTATGAAAGTACGTAGAGAAGAGAATCGCCAGTAAAGACATCGCTAGATATTTCAGGGGGATCAAAGTGTACAGTAATCGGTTCCAAGAACTCAAAATTTTCTATTCATATTGGCAATCTTCCTTCTCTAAGCGATTTTTCCTCAGATTTTCGATGTTTTGACTTCAAGTTGGCAAACACCTAAACCCAAATGATGTTTTGAAATTATACAAGTTGTATTTCCAAATCAATTCTCAGCGTCCATTGAAAACCACTGAAGTGACTACTTCCGAATATTTAATTACTCTAACTATTTGTTTCATGTCGACTGTTATTGGGCGATGGCTGTCCATGAACAATACGTGTCACCCAAAATGTCTTGTCGTGACACCTTTCACACGGGTGTCACAGGTTCGCTCTCACTTCTATGGAATATCCCCTGATAATAACATTAATCCTTTACGATTGCAGCGGCTCCCGTCAACAACAATGTCAGAAATTAAAAGGCCTTACTCAACCAAACCGATGAGATATCTTTTCGGCCTGATTGGTAGGACCGTCAACTTCGTACCCCAATGTTCGAAACAACGCTGCCGCATCAAGGTCTTCAACTTTCTCCCCCTTCTAGGGGTCGGAAATCCACCCGCGGCCGAACGATATTGTCTTCCTCGAAATTAACAGTAAAAATACGGCAATATCTGAAAATGTATTCATTTTCAGATGTTTCATCAATGTCTAAAAGCTTTTGGATATATTTCCAATTATTTACAGAAATTTCTCTCAGGTAAGTTGGACATTGTTTATTTTAAGGATTTATCTTCTACTGAAGGTATTCTTTCAAAACTATTCGTCAAAAATTAATTTTTTTTTATCCTAGGTGTATTCCTAAGAGTTCACGTATTAGTGATTGAGAATCGTTGTTCTAATATAGCATGACAGTCAAGAAAATGTTGTCAATTTATGAGCCGTTCTAATACTCAACTGTAACTCAAAACTACAGGTTCCACAGACAATAGTTAATGTGTAGCTTCAAAGCTACATTTATCCAATCTAAACCAATTGAAAAAGATTATTGTCAAGCAATATTTTGCTCATCGTAACTATCGAAACAGAGTCATGACAGTAGCGGTGCCCCAATATTGTGATAACTCAAAATAAAAATTAAGTTACACAATCTAGCGGATGAATTGTCTTCACTTATCTCAACTTAACACATTTTATTATGTCTATTTGGTTTTGAACTGGTGTGTGGTTCAATAGTCTCCTCTATAGTCCCGTACACTTAAGCATCATGGCATAAATCACAATATCACGCTATGAAAATTCCAATTGCCTATGAGCGATAAATCTCTATTCCCATTGGATTAATCCGTTTTTGAAGCAACATTGCTAAGCAGCTAGCTACACGAGAACTGTAGGCAGTGGATCTCTGAAATTCAAATGACGAAGACGGTACTCGACTAAGTATCTTTCTTATATAATTATATCATCATAATTTGATATCCAGTTTCATTTATCATGAAGTAGTTCGCATTATTCCACAAGATGAATGATTCAAGGAATCAGGTCTCAAACTTGCGACTAGTCACTAACGTTGCCTACCACGAGCTTCGTTGCCATGACAGCTCGTTTATTATGGCTATATATTTTGATGAGTCTCTATTATTTCATTTTGAGGAACCTTTGAGCATAAACACAGAAAATCGATTTTTAAGTCTCATTTTCAACTCGGGAACAACAACAACATAATGTTGGTCAGACACTTTAGATGGCCCTATATATTTGTTTGTTTCAAAATATTCCGCGTGTCTAGTGATTTATATGGCACGATTTGCCCATTCTTTGCCCAATATCTTTCCATCACATTTCTCTCTAATTGTCCCATTCCTTAATGATTCTGGAATTTTTATAAGCTGAAATAAAATACGATCTCATTCACAATTACTGCAATTAAAATAAGACAATTTTCAACTAAGTCGAAAATTTAATTTTGGAGACATGGATTTAGTTTCTACTTTTCCATTTGAAGCTCCAAATATTTTAATCCAGCATTTAGTTCCAAAGACATTTGCTTAAGACTATATGTAGAACAATTGAATAATACAATTATAATATTCAGTGTTCACTCATTTAATGAATTGGATTAGCTTGCATCACCATTTTAAAGCAATTAAAATTTATATATTTACCTTTCTCAATTATGAAGTAATTGCAAAGAAGGATGGTTGGATCCTAAAATACTAACTTGCCTTTTGTGATTGTTTATTAACGTCTCACTGAGAAACAACACGATGGCTACTGGCGACGGACCTCGTAATTTTGAATCTCGGTTAAGTGACGGAGCACCCTCTCACCAAACTTCCAACCACACTAACAGAACTTTGAGTCACGAGAGATGAAACGTGCATCAGCTGCAGCTACACGGTGGGTCTTCATAACTTATCTCTGCAGTCCACAATCCGTGACAGCATTTGGATTACTGTATTTCCAACAAAGTATGATTTTTTTCATTTGCTTTAAATAGACTAAAAGTCAGACATTTTTAGTTTTTTAATTTGTTTAACATATTTTCTTTTGTTTACAATTAATAATTTATCTATTCTCTTTTTAAAACTTTATTTTTCTCAAATAATACTAATTGCTTTGTAAATCAAAAAAATTAATTAATTTTTTACTTAAATTTTCCTTCTTCATTAAGTGTATATTGATAATTTTGCCAAGACTATATATATGTGTGTGTGTGAAGGTGCGTAATCCGTATATTTTTGGTCTCTTTCTGTTGAAATTTTAAATTAAATTGCAAATAATTTGAGAGTACAGCAGTTAAAATAGGAGAGTTGTTTTTAGTTGTTAAAAACGTTTTTAAAAAATTCTTCACTTCAAATAAGTAACTGAAATATCTGATACTTTCTGTTTCTTCTTCAGTTACGTTTCTAAACTCTTATTACTGTCTATTTTAGATTTCGAGATTATTAACAGTCATTTGGCAACTCTGCTTCAAATATCATTACGAGAAATGAAAGAAGAGTTCAAAAACCTCATCGTGTGACGTCATCAGAAAGAAGCATAACAAATAAAAAAAAACCAATAAAGTTTCTTAGAAACTCTTTCGATGCAATATTATCAGCATTTCTCAATCACGCCTGAAATCATCTGAAAAACCTATTTTCGTAATTTTGCTAGTAATCTATTACCAACGAAAGTTGACTTTTTAACCTCCTCATCTGTAATATATTTTATAGCGATATCCATAACGATAAGCATCAATTGGTACTGTTCCAATTTTAATTTTGACATAATCTGAACAAATTACCATCGAAAAAAGTTCACAAATTGTACTGTATACTGCTGTAATTTTAAAAGTTTATTTCATTTGAATCTACTATTATTGTTCATTTAATAATTTAATTTCAGTCTGACTGTGACATTTCTATGTAACCTTCGACAGAATATGTAAATGTAAGTTAAAACGTCATATGGAATAAAAATAAAATTAGTGCGAGATATAACTAGTTGTTCTGACTTAACCTGAAATATATAATTTTCACAACAGTGTGGTTTAAGGAGACTCAGGACACTTCCACTTCAAAATGTTCGATTTTTTGAATATATATATATTTTTATATATGTGTGTTTGTGTAATGATTCCACTTAAATTTAATTTTATTTTCTAACTTTTCTTATAGTACAAAGCTTCTAGAAGAAATTCTTTATTGCTGAATCAAATCCAAAAAATTAAACCTTGTTCTAGTTTTTTTTTTTTTTAAAAAAAAATTTCAACTTCATTTTTCTCAAAACAAAAAAAAAATGTTATCTTGCTCGCACAATTTCTCAGAAACCATTCATCCTATTATTTTAAATTTCATACACATGCTAAAAAAAGTTACTTTACGACTTACATATCGCACTTTTTAGACAAATTATCAAGAGAAAAAAATTTATGTAAATTTTAATTGTAATTTTTTTAATTTCAGAATTTTCTTAAGAATTGCATTACAAAAAATTTCATACTACATTTTTTTTAAAAAGTATTAATAACTTCAAAACTGAAATTTTTTCTACTAGATAGCTTGACATTAGTACATTTTGATAAATGTTGCATTTCAGAATCCAACGCATAGTAGAATACTGATTTTCGCTATTTTAAAAGATGTGACAAATTGATACCTGTTTATAATATTTTTAAGAATTTTTAAAAGTTATATGAAAGTAAAAGAAATAATTTAAATATATATGAATATTACCTGATAAAAGTTTTACATGATACAAGTTTTTGCTTTGTTTCATTGATAAGTTATATTGGTTTGAGAAAATGATGTTTTTTCACATACACAGATAACAGTTAAGAAACCAGAAAATCTTTAAATTTTTAAATAAATTATTTATTTCAGAGTTACATAGTTACAAAGTAACGAGCTCAATAAGGTGTTAACCCAACTCTAGCCTGAATGCAAGCTGCCACACGACGTGGTATAGAGTGATAAAGCTCCCTTATGGTCTCCTGTGATATTTTTTACCAAATTTGCTCCAGTTGTCGGTCATCAACATTCCCTGGTAGATGTAATCGCTTTCATATCATATCCCACAAATGCTGGAGAATCTGGCTGGCCAAGGAAGTATTTGACAAGCTGTAAGACAGTTCATAGCAACATGTGCTGTATGTGGTCTGTTATTATCTTGCTGAAAAATAAGGCCAGGGTACTGCAAAAAGAACGGTAGCAAAACAGGTCTCAGAATGTCATCGACGTACCGCTGTGCTGTAAGTGTAATTCTAATGACGACCAAAGGGGACCGGCTATCAAAGGAAATGGCACCCCAGACCCTAACTCCTGGTTGAGGACCTGTGAGGCGTGCAATAGTTAAAGCAAGATCGGCACGCTGATCTGGGAGTCTCCAGACACGTCTTCGATGATCGTCAGGACACAGTTGGAAGCGGGATTCGTCGCTAAACACTATACGACCCCAGTTAGCATCATATTCCAACCTCATAGAGCGAAGCACCATTGTAATCTGGCTCGACAGTGCGCAGACATGAGTGGCAGGTGGCGTAGTTCTTCCATAACAAAACAAAGTTGTATACTGCATGCATGTATACTTTAAGGAACACTTGTACACTTTACAAAAAGAAATTGAATCTGTAATAATTTCATAATTCTCTCCCAGAATTTGAAAGCTCACAGTCAAAACAGTACGACAGATATAGTTACAAAGTCACTAAATAAAAAATATTTCCAAGTTTTTAGGACATCAGCGACAGTAGCTTTAAGGGGTGTCAGGACCTTTAAAACTTTCAAAAAATCGATTTTCTAAAAATACGTTTTTTATATAATTTGGATTATTCTGAATAATTTGGTACCAATAGTGTTTTGATATTCCTATTAGTTGCAAAGTTATAGCCATTCAAAACGAAGTCACTTTTGCGAAAAAAATCCCAGTGTGGGTGTGGTCAAAAACATGGCGGCTGACACACCCACTTTAGTTCTTGTTTTGCTTTCCCGCACTCTAGTTTAATCTTAAGATTTTTCGCAATTAATTTGGCCTCAGTTTTTAATAAATATTTTTTCTGTAAAGTAGGAAATAAACAACTAAATTTCCCCATGTTCCACATTCTTCATGGTTTGTTTACAAGTGTGCGAGAATTTTTGATTAGAATTTTATGTACTTATTTGCAGCTATTTGAACCTATTTTCTTTCAAATTTTAGCGTAATTACTATGGGTAATAAGAGAAAAGGTAACAAAACGCGATCAAAAAGATCGTTTTGTGGAAATCAATTTCTCCAAAAAGAAAATATTGATGGGTGCAAGTTTTTTGCCCGAGTTGAAAAAAAAGTCAGCGCTTCATCAAAAAAACTATCTACTTCTTTTGTTCATTATGAAAATGTAGAAACAGAAACATGTGAAAACTTTAATGGATATCGCATGATTGACGTATCAGCATTTTTAAAGTTTTTTAATGATACTGTCATGTGCAAGAATTGCCAATCTCCATTAATTCTGACTGAAAAATCAAAAATTGGACTATATTCATTATTTCAAGTTCATTGTTCGAGATGTGATTATTCGTCTAACTTTCGAAGTTGTCCAATGATTGGTGTAAAAAAGAATGTGCCAGAAATTAACAGAAGATCTGTTTTAGCTATGCGGAGCATAGGTGAAGGTTTGACTGCTCTTCAAACTTTTTGTTCTGTAATGAGTTTGCCTTCCCCGATATCACAAAAGACATATGACCTCATAAACACTAAAATTTTGAGCTCAACGAAAGACTTAGCTCTTTCTTCCATGAAAAACGCAGTTACGGAAGAAAAATCTTTGACCGAAAATCCAAATACACTCACAGTTAGCGGTGATGGTACTTGGAAGACGAGGGGGCATATGTCATTGATTGGCGTATGCACTCTAGTTGGTGCCGAGTCTGGCAAGGTTGTTGACATTGAGGTGATGTCGTCTTTTTGCAAAGGATGTGTTTCATATAAAGGATTGAAATTTGGACCCACCTACTTGCAGTGGTTGTCTAAACATAAACCTGTATGTAAAAAAAATCACTCCGTATCTGCAGGTAAAATGGAAGTAGATGGTATGAAACGCATTTTTCTCAGATCCCAACAGAAGCACAATGCCAAATATTTACGATATATAGGTGATGGAGACAGTAAAACATTTCTTGCGCTGTTAAATGAATACCCATATGGGAAAGACGTGCAATTAGAAAAAAATCGAGTGTGTTGGCCATGTGCAGAAAAGGATGGGCAGCAGATTACGAAAACTCAAAGCATTGCAGGGAAATAAAAAACTTTCTGATGGAAAAACAATTGGGGGTAAAGGAAGACTAACAGACGTCTTAATTAATAAGCTGACCACTTACTATGGTAATGCCATCCGAGGGAACAGTACTGATGTGAGAAGCATGAGGACAGCTATTTGGTCCATCTGGGCACATTCAGGCAGCACTGATAAGGAACCTATGCATTGGTTCTGTCCGAAAGGTCCGAATTCTTGGTGTCGTTATAATAATGCAGAATGTGATAATAAGAAGCATGAATATAAACACAAGAATTCGGTCCCCAAAGTTGTGATGGAGGTCATTAAGCCTGTTTTCAAAGATCTTTCTCATCCTTCACTTCTGAAAAAGTGCTTAGGTGGGAAAACACAAAATCCTAATGAGTCTCTCAACTCATTAATTTGGAAGTTTTGCCCAAAAGTTGTAGGATGTGGTCGTAATGTGGCAGAAATTGCTGCCTATTTAGGTACGTGTGTTTACAATGATGGGCAAAGTTCCTTGGTTTCGGTAGCAAAAAAATTAGATTTGCTCATTAATAAGAAAATGAAAATGCATTTTCAAATCTTGGATAAACTGCGAATCAAGAAAGCCGAAAAACGTGTAAGCGAACAGTCACATGAAGCTCGGAAAACAAAAAGACTGAAAGTTATAAAAGATAATGAAAACATGAGAATGAAAGAAGGAGATGTTTATGTGCCAGGAGGTTTTTAAATGTTTTTTTCCACATTACTAGAATAAAAATTATATTTTTCACAGTTAAATATTGAGCTGTTCATTTCTAACGTGACATTGTTTGTAATAGTTTGAAATGTCATAATGATATACCATGCAATAATTTATACATAATAGTCTGAATAAGCTTTTAAATAATGTTATGTATAATTTGTACCTTATATTTTATAATTTTACTGCATTACTTTATTGAAATGTATGCTTTTAGAAAAATATCTCAACTGCTGTGAAGCTTTTTTTTAATCTTTTTAGGATTACATAATAAATCAAATAATTCTGTTGGTTGTATGTTCACTGTTAATTGTTAAAATTAAGATTTTTTTAAAATTATGAATGCTTTATTTGATGAGTAACTAAATAAGTTTTAAATTATTCTAAATTTTAGATTTACAATATATTCCAATTTTTTTTCTTTTACTTTTTTTATATTCTACACAAGATATATAAAGTGGTTATGCACCTTTAAGAAGTTATTTTGTATAACTTAAACCTAAAGTTAAGTCATTAATACTGTCACATTTTGTAAATGTATGTATATTTTCAAATACCAAAAATGTCGAAATAACTCAATAGTCTTTCTTTATGACATTTGTGGCCCATAAAGTGAATTAAACCAAATTAATACTATATATATAATGTGTATTTGTAAAATAATGACTTAATTATGAAATGAGAGGTTTTTTATGTTGGCTATTATAGTGGGTGGGAAATTATTCAAATTTTTAACTTTAAAGTCATTTTTCTCAAAACATGCTTTTTTCAATTTTCACGTAAGACGTATGAAATACTAATTATTAGAAATGGATGAAAACTTGTACATATCTTCTAATTACTATTCTCTAGATGCTAAAGCTAAATTTAAAGTAATTTGATGGAAAATATTTTTTTAAAATTTTTTTTAATTTTCAAAAACTTCAAACATTTACAATTTTCAAGTTTTAAACTTTTTTAAAAAATATTGACAAAGTATTTTGGAAAAGAAATAGGTTCAGCACCTGAAATCAAATGTTAGGTTTAATTTGAGACTATTTTGATGGTATTAGCATAATATTTGAACTGTACGTTTAATTTGAAGTGAAACTCTCATTTCCAGATGAAAAAAAAATTAAGTCTTCAAAATACAGCAAATAACTTTTTTTAAAAAAATAAATTTTTATATTTAACTATTAAATTATACACATGAAACCATTTTAAACTCATAAAAAATTTTTCATCCATTTCAGTTGATTGTTATGCATAATACAGAAGTTTAAATAAAAGGCATTTTAGACACATTTTTCGAAGGTTAAAGGGTCCTGACACCCCTTAAAGAAAAGGAAGGGGGTGACACTCAGTCTACTGAGATTTGGAATTCAAGAATTGTATGACGTTGGTAGTAGTAAAAAGTAATTGCCAAATGAAATACCGAATACATTTCGTGTTTGATACGACAAGAGCTAAATTCACTTTTACAAAACAGACTGCACGTTTGGCAAAAAATGAACAGGTCGACTGATACTTTCAGATGAGATTGCAATCCTCGAATAAAACTTTTACGTGAAACTGTATCGATTTCAAAAGTTTTAAGTTAGAACACATCGATAGATGCATGTTGGACGAGTGTGGCATGAACTAGTTTTTACAATTGATCATTACCATAGGTGTACAAGTCTCAATATCTGTAAATGTTTTTTTAAAAAATTCAGAGGGATCTTTATCCAGTAATATAATTTTTTGTTGTAGAATCTGTGTCATAGAGAGTTTTATTTCTTACTTCATGCTTCCAAAACCTCAGAAAGAGTTATGAAGCACTCAGTAAATTAATTCCAAAGCAAACAACTCGTTCAATAATTTATTGTAAACAAAAACAGTAGTGACAACCTTTCAAGGACGAAACGCATAATGAGCAATACGATACCGGTATGTCTTTCTGCCGAGCGGCGGGAAATTTTTATGCATCAACAGAATTCTGTAAATAAGGTATTATACTGGTGTTCCAGTATTGAATGGAAGGTGGAAATAATGCTTCCAAACAAATATGCAATTTTTTTATCGATTTCGTAAGCATACACTTGTGTATGAGCTTATGCATTTACAGGAAAATGCTTTGAAAGCACACGAACCAATTTCCGTGCCTTGTATATTCGCAGACTTTCATGAGGGTTTGATCGCAACATTCGAGAAAATTCAAAAAAAAAAAAAAAAGGGTTAAAATAAATAAACATCTATGTTTAAATAACGGAATGGGGTGGAGAATAAAGATTTTAATGTAATGACCAGTATTATGTGCAAATTATGGATACAGTTTAAAGAGACCTGACCGAAGAAAGACTTGGGTAAGATAATCTAGAAACCACAATGACTAACTAAGTTCGATATTTATCCATTATTGCGAGACATAACACGAGTGCAACAAAGAATTTCATGCAGTCAACTTGGAGCTTGAAACCTGGAACCCAGGTTTCAAGAGTTACAGATTTCAGAAGGCTACTTAGGCGAGGTTCATTTTCACGAAAACCTGTTGGTTCCGTCCAGGTGAGTACAAAAGAGCCCGTTTAGCATGGCGCATAGAGCATCGATATTGGAATAGGGTTCAGTGGGAAACCGATTTATTCACTGACGAGTTCAGATTCAGCTTAAACCCTGATTTTCGGTGTACTTTCATCTAGAAAAAAACCAAAATACGCTGCATATCCTTCAACATCCGAGAAAGAGACCAGTGTTGTAGCGGAGAAATGATAGTCTGTACAGTCATGTTGGATGGGTGCATAAACCTTCATGTCTTAGACAAAAGCTATGTGGTGACTGCTGTTAGGTACAGTGATGATATATAAGAACCCAATTTTAGTCTTTTCAAGGGAGCAGTTGGCCCTGATGTCATTTTTATGGATGATAAATTTCGTCCACATAGACCTTATCTTGTCGAAGAATTTCAAGAAAGTTGAGATAACGGCTGCATATCCTCTAACATACGAGAAAGAGACCAGTATTGTAGCGGAGATTTTATGGTCTGGACAGTCATGTTGGCTGGGTGCATAAGCCTTCATGTCTTAGACAAAGGCTATGTAGTGACTGATGTTAGGTACAGTAATGAAATATAGGAACCCTAAGTTCGCCTTTTCAAGGGGGCAGTTGGCTCCCATTTCATTTTTATGGGTGATAAGGCTCGTCCACGTAGACCTCTCAGCTGGTTTATGAATTTCAAGAAAGTTGAGGTATACACTGGATAGATTGGACAGCCAAATCTTTAAAATTAAAACCTAAGAAGCATATTTGGAAAGTTCTTGGGAGGGCAATTACAACTCGCCTTCCATCTCCCAGAACCTAAAAACATCATTAGAGGAGTGTGACCGACAGCCACAGGGTCAGTATCATTTCCAGTATGAGTTCTTGTTGTGAAAGATCTGTAAGAGACGATCATGTTTCATACAAAACCCTTTTTTGTTCCTCTTGTAACCTCTCTTTCAGGAACTTCTGCACTGATGAGAAATACACACAATTTTGCGTGTGTTCCATAAATATTTTGTATTACATCAGCCTCTATACATACTGAATTTCATTAAAATTTGTCCAGTACCTTCGCAAATTATCCACCGAATCTGGAAAATACTTAATAAAAACAGAAGAGTGAAAACTAATCATTAAGCATTAAAACGCACTTTGTACGAAACACTATGTTGGAAATAAATTATTTGGATACCGCCAGGAGGCGCCTTGTCTCGTGTAAGCGAGAGAGCACGGGGTCATTGGATAATATTTTAGAGTACATTTGGATCTTGGCGGGTGAAAGGCGGGTTATTTCTTCTTTTGATGTAATTTCACCTGACCGCAAAAGCGGGTTAAGTTAAAATATAGGCAGTTTGGAAGCCTTGTATAATTTGTAAATAGTATTATTATTTGTTTATGCGTAATTGGCTTGTAGAAACTGTAAATAAATGTGTTTAACAAATAATTGCTCTCTCTATTATTGTTCTCGAAAACACCAGAACTTTCGTCTATGACGAACTTTGACTTACTCCGGACTTTGGAAAACACACCATTTTTAGTTGAGGAGAGAAGAAACGTTGCAATAAATGGACGACGGAAAAACTTCTACTTAATTTTATGTCTTGTTATGAATGTTTGTTTAAATATATCATAGTGTTAGTCTTCTCATAGCCTTTTCATTCCTTGTGAATTACTTATTTTTTTGAACAACTAATCCAAAAAAATTGGGAGATACAGATTCTTCAGGAAAGAAAAAGGATGGCAATATTGATATTTCTACTCGAAATAAGCATGTCTATCTTTTAATAATAAAAGGATAACAATTAAAATAAGTTATTTTTCACAATACTTATCTCTGGTAGGTACTGACTGTATGTGTTGTTCGTGCTGGCAAGTTGGTACTCGTGATGCGTCTAAGACAATGTTTGTATACCATTATGTGTGACCACTGTTTCGTATATTTACTTTCATCATATCCTTTATTCTTGGAAGAAAACCACCTGCTTGGCGGAACAATTATTCCAAACAGTGTATTTGGATACATTGGGGGGAAGGTATCATATAGCTCGTTAATTGGACAGAATACTTACAATTGTGTAGTTGAGTAACCTCTAATTATGATCTTTGAATAAATTAAGAAGTATAGTACAATAAAAAACCCTCTCAATGTCACCTTAAATAGAAATAGAACACACATTGTTACTAAGGATTTAATAGCACTCAAATAGTAAACATTTATAAATGTGGTTAATACAGGGGCTCCTTCGCTAAATTTTGAAACAATCCAACTATTTGTTTAAATGTGCAATTTCGAATGTCAATTGGTGCTTTTTTTTTAAAAGAAAAAATTTTAAAAGAAGAACTATTCTGCATTTATCAATAATTTTATCCATCATCAGTTGAATATTCAAAGTATATCCAAGCGGAAAGGAAATATAGGATTCCAGCCAATACATACAAAAAACTAGATAATTAATAAGTACGCTTTTATTTTAGTTTCAACAATCTATTACGGTTTGTTAACATTTAAAATTTTAATAGCATTTTACACTATTCCAGGAAATATTTACAAAAATTCCTAGAAATTTTCTCTCGTTAATAATTTAAACCAATAACTTCAAAAACTTATAAGAAGTTGCCGTTTTTGGTTAATTATGTATTAATCACTTAGTAGCTCAAGGAATTCCCCAAAATGTACCCAAAATTTCTACTTTTTTTTAAATTCTCGAAATTGTAAGAAAATTGCATTTTTGAGCAAAATATGAGGAAAAAAATTTACTGATCCAAAATTAAAGAAATATGAAGGCGTATAAAAATTATGATTACTCCTATAACGTTGGCTTTTTTCACATAGGTTGGTATGAGCATTAAACTTGTTTTCCCTAAATGACATTTCATTGAGTTAGTTAGCGAATGCTTCATACGAATAAGATGGAATGCCAAGAAATAGAAACCTTGGTGGAATAATCGAAAGATTTCTCACATTAATTTCGCAAAAAATTCGAGTCCCTATGATATCATTATCCTAACTTGCTTCATCATCAGAAGAAGATCTTCAAAAATATAAAAAGCTTCCAAATTCGGATATCAAATATTCATAGTCGCCGTGATCAGAATTCCCACAGTCATTGCTACTATTTTCAGAATCATCCACTTTCGTTTCTGACAAAAAGGTAAGAAAATAAACTATAAGAAATAACACTTGAAAGCTAAGCTTGCATTGTTCGCAATAAACTATAATATATATATATATATATATATATGTGTGTGTGTGTGTAATAATAATAATAATAATATAATTTTCTTCGAATCTTACCTAAACGAAACATACAACGAATTGAAGCACACTCACGTACAAAAAAAAATCTACTAAACTAATTCTACATATCAGTAATATCATCTATGAATTAAAAAGTAAACTAGAATAAATTATACGTGATAATCACAAACGTGAGCTTTGAAAATTTGATGCTCGCACCACATATGGGCAAATCACGCTGCGTACCAAAAAGTGTAACCTATATGAAATGCGAGAAAATCTAGTAAAAGATTAAAGAAATATAAAAAAAAATCACTAAGAAATTTACAAACAAATAAATAATATGTATTTGGCAAAGAATAAAGATGCGTTTTATCTACTGGTTCTACATTTTGTAAAATAATAAATATATCAAATTTTAATATCTCTATTCATATTTAAGATGTTTATCTGTACTGGATTTTAATATTTTCTTAATATAAAACTTAAGAATTGCTTGTTAAAAAAAACACTATTTGTTTCTTATATAAACTAATTTTTCTTTTTGATTTTCACATCATAAAAATTTAAGAAACATACAAACGAAAAGATTTTAAGCTCGCATAAAAACTAATTCAAAATAAAGTCGTTTGAGAAAAGAGAACAAAATAATATAATTTTGAAGAATTACAACTATAACTTTAGAGTTTTAAAACAATTTTCAAGTAAAAATATAGTTTTCCAAAATTTACTCATGCCGTTATTCGTTTTAATGTATTATCTTCATAACAACTGATTAGATGTTGTTTGTCAAAATTATGGCCTAAAGAAATAATTATGTCGGAATAAATCTTTTTGGCTGCCAACATTGCGCCTAAAAAAACAAGTCAATGAACTTCTATTACATGATAATGAGCAAAAACATTATTTTTTTTCAAAAAAATTTATTTATACTTTTATTTCAGCCGGAAATATTTTTCCAGGCTTTCGCGGAGAAATGAACTGCCGACTCAAAACAACTTTTTTTTTCCTCTCCTACTCTACTTTTCACCGTTTGATTTAGTTTTACATTTAAAAATCAAAATCTTAAGAAAAAAAAAATCTCGCCTGACAAGAAAATAGTCCCTTCGGAACTGAGGAGCTATAGCTTCAACGTTGAAAAACGTCTGCATAAAATAAATAAGACTAAAATTAACTGCGCGGTATTTTGCTCAAACCTCCTCTTCCTCCTAAAAAATATCTTTAGCGTCTCCAGTCACAAATTATCACTCATAGTCACAGGAGGAAGATATCAAGTCTATGTGACAGGAATAGGTTGCATTTCGGTTAGGGTTTCCTTCCGTAAATATAAAACTAAAATGCTTGGCTTGAATGAAAATAATTTTATTTCACCTTACAGGAAATAAAAATATAAAAAATATTTACTTATTTCTAAATAATTTCTAAAACAGATTTTAAAATAGTTTTATAAATGTGGTAGTACTTATTACCCGTAAAAAATAACTCTGTCTTCAATGATTAAATTAAATTTCCTAAAATAAACTGCACTTAATTGTTTATTCCATCGCCATTTTGTCTTAACTCAAAACACACAAGCTTTTTAAGTACCAACACAATGCCAACTTTAAATAGTAAAAAGAATGGTTATGAGATAAAAATCAAATTATTAAATGAAATATTAAAATTAAATCAAACTATAAATTATCTAATTAATATCTTCAAAGAAATGAAACAATTATATCCAATGTCAACATATAACAATAGAATACTAATAATACTTGTTTCAGACAACTTGAGAATAAAGAAACGATAATGCAATAAAAAAAATAAACGATCTTGCAATAAAAATCAGTTTAGTGAATTCAACATTAAAATTAAAGCAAACGACATAATATTAAAGTACACATTAATATTCTGTTCCGACATTAAAATTAAAGCAAACGATAAATTTTTACATTAATTACATCTTTAAGGTATCCGTACGTCTTTAAAACGTCATTTTTGTCAAAATTTTCGATTTTCTAATTTTAAAGTCAGTTTAAAATTGAAACTTTTTCTTTCTAATAGTGTTTGAATTTTGCTTATACCTCATTTAGAACTCAAGTTACAGGGATTTGAATTTTACTCGGTACCTAATTTTTAATTACATTTGAAAGTTTGTTTTTGATTTTTCTCAATAAGAGTTTTCTCGACATATTTACATATAGCAACGTAGATATCAGAAAAAGTTATGAACCAAATTCATTTTAATTTTGCTAATATCTTCCTTATATAGTTTTAAGAACCCCTGCTACTTTCATGGTTGTAAAATTGATACGTTTTTAGTAACAAAGGTGTGAATCAAGTATTGTTACAGATTTTTTTATTTTTCATTGTTATTTGACTCGGAAACAATAAAAATTGTTTTAATAAGATTTTCATCATGAAAGTAGTACCAGCCCCAAAAACTTTTATGATGAATAAGATAAAAGTTATAGAACGAATAATGATATTTTTGTTTACTTTTGAGTTACGAGCGTTATTCTGGTGATCAATTTATGTACTATTTTCTTTTTTTTTTTTAATTAAAAGCAGATTATTAAATGTGTTTTTCATAGTTTTAAGTAATATTTTAGCATTAAAAAATACTTTGATAGCAAATATCAATGAATTTTAAAAAAATTTCTCCGAAGGTGTACGGATACCTTAAGAGAAATATAACTACTGGTGCTCTAAAATGAAAATATAAATAAATTTTTATATATTGATTTATTTTCAACAGTGAGCATAAGGATACTTGGTTTTACTCACGTGTCATTTCTAATGGTAGTTTTCTTTGGAAAATTCCAAACTAGAAAATTTCTCTGCATTGTTAGGGTTCAAGTGCTTTAAAAGCATTTTTTATATAATGCAAAAGATTTATTTTTAAAAGTCGTTTATTTACATTACATAACTCGAAATTTAATTTCGAAATAATTCGTTCATAATTCGTAATTCTGAATGAATTTTAATTTCGAAAAGCCAAACGAGTGGCAACTCTACGTAAACGACAATTTTTAATGAGTATAGAAAGTCGTTGTGTATTGAATAATACATAACAACAGAAGTGCTGATGAAAAATTTTCCATCTACTTCTAAACATTTTAGCAGCAGCATTTTGTATATTTAATGAATATGTCTGATTTTAATAATGTTTCTATTTAATTTTATTAATAACTAATTCAACAGAATTTCATTTAAATATCTCAACAGATTTCCTACATTAAGACATGAACTAAAACCACACATTTCATAAGTGACTTCAATTAAAACACACATGCTTAAATAATCAGAAAATATAAATTGAAATGTAGAAAACAAGGTGGACAAATTCCATTGTTACTTATGCAAATAAGTTACTAAATTGTACTTATTCATAGCTACGTATACAAAACAATAAACGACGCATAAAAAATAAATATAAACCATTCTCAAAGAATTTTCAATATAAGAAAAGAGGTACAAAAGTGAATAGTAATATTTAAAAAGGGTATATTTCATTCAAATAATATATCCTCAATATATACGAAAAACATACATTTATCAGATACAAACGTCCTACAATACTCGTATATAAGTTCATAACAAATAGGATAATGGGGTTATAAATAATATCAACATGAAATTTCAATCGAATTAAAAGATTTAGTGCAAGTTTTATGTTGCAATAATAATTTCAAATCAAAGCAAAAATATGTGACGAAATACATTTACAAAAATATTTCTTACCAAGATTATGATATATAACGCAAGATTTAAAAAGCTTGTTTCCTTAATCGAAGTAAGAAATATTCTAAGCTAATGACGACATGCTATAACCCGTCTCGTCTGTCACCTAAAAGTTTACTCATAACATCTAAATTTCAACTTAAGTTCAAGCACACACACACACACACAGACCAATTAATTAAATTGATCTAAAATATCTTTATTTACACCTAAACTGTGGGGAATGTTCTCCAAAGTTATACCTTCTTTCTCCGCGAACACTAACAAGTTCTATAATACATCAAAGAATTCTCTAGCAGGAATAAGAAGCGAGTACCTCCTGCAATTGCTCCGACAGTTTTGAGTTCTACCTTACCAAATCCGCTATACACAGCAAAAAAATTCCTCACACTAACATTTTTCTTCTTACTATAACCTTAATTTTCAAGTCAATTCCCTGTCGTATTTTTTTTTTTTTGACTTGATACATATATTATAGCTGCTCACTCCACTTACGAGGTTTTTTTTTTTTTTTTTTTTTTACTTAATTTGCATCACGTCTCATTTGATTGGGAAGAAGTTGGGAACTCAAATATAAAATCAGAAAGAAACACTTTCTCCCACAATCTGTTCCGAAAATTTTTCCCTCTCTGGATCTTCACCAGCGCGAGAACCTTCTTCCTGATTCGCTAGACACTTAAATTTCTCTCCTGACACAAAACTAGTTCCTGCCAATAGCAGAACCTTCATTTTTTTCTTAATACTTCCTATAATTTTTGCAAATTAATATTTTCAATTTCTTAATTTTCTTCAGAGGCAAATTTTTTTTAAAATAGTTTTTCTCATTTAAATATAATTTTCTGGGAAGTAACAGGTCGAAGCAACTTATACACCGCTATTCGATTGGATATTAAAGGCCGAAAGACCTAAGAGCTCCGTCAAACATCCAACTTATGAAAAGAAACCCAGATATTAGAGGAAGTGAAATAAATCGCGAATAACCCGTGTTAGAAGCTCAAGTATTTAATTCTCATAAAAAGAGAAAATTAATTAATATATAAACAGCATTCGGGAATGGTTTAATATTCATTTCATGCGTGAATAAAAATGCAGTCTATTCATGCTGTGTCAAGAAAATTGCAACTTTGCAACGTACAAACCTACGCTAATATTTTCCTTATATGATCCGAAACGGATTTTAAGCCTCAAAAGCACTGTTGAGGTTCTCGAGATTGCTAATTCGTCACAACGCCTTTCTGTCTTAGATGAAGTAAATGGTTTTGCATTCAAAAGGATTAATTTGCATAACAATAGTTAATTTATTACAGTGTATTTTCTTTAATGTAAAAGTTAAAAGAATGTATTAAAAATGACTAATAATGTTAACTAACGTAATAGCTTATTTTGTTGTCACTCGTTTTCTTATCTAACCTACAATTTTCGAAAAAAATTTAAACGTTTTTTTATCGGCCTTTTTTACAACTCACGTCCATCTTCTTTTCAAAGAATTTCAAGGTTAAGAAGTAGAGATAGGTACGCTAAGATTATTTGAATTCCATGGTGGGTAAAAAAAAAAACCACAGAATTCTTAAATGTTATGGTGTTTGGATTACCACAGAATTTAAAGAATCTCAATTGCTCAATTGTAGTGTATGTTTGGATTCAAAACCAAACAACGTACTTGTGAACGTTTGAATATGCGGTTTTCAATTTTGGTTGGTTGGTTTTTTTTTTTTTTTTTTTTTTTTTTTTTTTGAAACGAGAGTCGCCCCCCAAAAAGAATAATCTTAATAGAAAAAATATAGAGAAAGGAATACTTTTTCTCAGAAAAAAAGTACCGTATTAATCTACAAACCATACGATTTCGAGATAAAAACGAGGTATAAATTTTCGTCAAAGTTTTATAGTTTTACATATATTTGTCCTAAAAGACAACCACAAACTATCAAAGTCTATGAATTTAGTTTAGATCAACGATCTTGATCTTTAACAAGTTTAATGTTCTTGCATCTAGCAGCACTGACTACAGAAGCGCGTACCGAATTACTGAGCACATATGCAACATATCTATAACTAATGGTCATCTATAGCTAATGGCCATGAACTCTCGACCGGTGTTGTTTCTTCGATTCGTGGGTTCGAGTCCTGATGCTACTAAATACCGACCGTGTAGCAGGGTTTATGCACATTAAACCAGTAGAGACTCTTAAGTTCTCTGGTTGGTATGGTGTGTAAGTTTGGAGAGGACTCAGGCACCTTCCTCGTCACTTGACAGAGGCTCACAATTACGAGGTCCGTCGCCAGTTACACTCTTCGTGTTTCTGAATGCAACGTTAATAAGCAATCAATTCATCAGAGAAGTTTATTTGCTTACATCTGGCAGCACTATGCCTAAAGAAGCACGTACCGAATCACTAACTCACACGTACCAATGACAAATACTCCAAACAGTGCTATTTCTATGAAAGGCACTGAAGACGATTTATTAAGAGATATTAATGTCGAAGCGGATATCGACTCTCTAGGTACAGACTGGGACTCCTATGAGAAATTTTTCTACAATGAAAGTGAGGATGCACTAGAGGAGCTAACACATCAATCAATAACTCCCGAGACTAACATTGAAAACAACATTTTTTTTGCAAAAATTTTTTTTTATTCATCAACATAACACCTTTTGTTAATCACCTTTTAGGGTGATAATCGTTCCAAAGCTTTTTCCAAAATTTTTTTTTTTTTTTTCCGCAAGAAATCTTTTTTGTTGCGAGTAAATAGCGATAAACAGCTTTCTGAATCATCGACTAGTTGCTGTTTTTGTTCCATCGAAAGCAATCGCGGCACCCACTCGGAAAAAACCTTTTTCATGCTCAATTTTTCATGAAGGATAGTAAATACACTTCCATATGATATCTGTGTCATCTCAGCAATCTCACGGAGCTTCACTTTACGATCTTTCATTATAATTTTTGTCACTTCACTCACATTTTCCGGTGTAACGGCTTCCACAGGTCTACCCGAGCGTTCCGCGTCATTTGTGTCGGTACGACCACGTTTAAACTCGGCAAACCACCGACAAATCGTTGCTTTTGATGGACAAGAGTCCGGGTAACATTTTTCAATCCATTGTTTCGCTTGCACGGTGTTTTTACCCATTAAAAAACAATGTTTTATCAGAACACGAAACTCGGTTTTTTCCATTTTTTAAACAAACTACAAAACGACTTTACTCCAACCTCGATAACTCAGCTGTTTCTGGTCCGATCGACTTAAAAGTTTGACACGTTTCAAGCAAAGGTTAGTACTCTAGAAAGACCTGGTTACTGGTTTACTACGAGCGCCATCTCTGGGTTAGTCTCGGGAGTTATTGATTGATGTGTTATTTGGCTCAGATGATGATTGTGAGGATTTTGCATCAGAGATTTTATATACATTGGTCAGTGATTTGTTTTATTTTATAATGGTTTTAAATTATATAAATTCCAGTCTAATTCTTTTCGTATGTCCTATAAGAAGATCCATAATTTTGGGGTCTTTTTTTATTATTCAACTATCGTTATATCTGCGGAAATATATGGTAGAAAAACCAGTATCCCTTCAAAGAAAAATTATAAGCAATATAAGCCCTTTTGGGTCCATGCTCACTAAACCTCGGTTTAAAAGAACCGCAAATTACAGTATTAATATAAATTGAGCAACAGTTAGTTCCAATACCGATATGAATTTTCTGCGATATGATCTATGTTAAATTACAGAGTAACTGGTTAATTTCAGCAAATAAATTTATGGTCTCATGTATTCTATATTTACAATACATAAATCCATTGTTGTTAAAAAAAAATATTTAACAAAATTTCACTTAAATTATCTAAAAAAATAATTGAGTTTATTGTTTTATGAGCCAATTTATAATGGATGATTGTTTCTTACCGGCATTTTGTTTCTTTTTTTTCTGTTGCATAGCAGATCTTATTTCCTGTGCCCTCATCCGAGATTCTTGTTGCTGAAAATAACTTAGTAATAGCTTCGAGGGTCTTACAATGTGTGACAGGAGTCTGTTTTTATACATCTTCCTCTTCCTCATTACCGGACACCTTTTCTCCTAGAACATCTTTAACAATACGTTCCTCTGTTCTTGTCCTTGACTGATCATTATCAACGGTTCACCACACTCCAACAAAATCATGTAATGAGAGCAATGCTATTTCCAGTTTTGTTTCGAATTTTCTGAAATTAGAGGGAGACGTAATAAAACTGCATGCGAAGCAGACTCCCGAGTTAAAGGGTCGAGACTGAATTTCAAAAGTATTTTTTAGAAATATTTCTTCACTAATCCACAAGGGTCGTTCAATGAGTCCTTAGAAAATCCAAGAGATGGCACTCAAAGCATAGAAAATGGTTTGTTTTTAGTCTGCATCATGATTCGCAATGACAGCTGTCTTCGTCTCAGTTACATGTATTCGTGATCATGACACCTTTTACATCTCAAAAACTTGTGGCGGAATAGTATTCCTATGCTATAACTCAATAAAATATACTAACACTAAAAAGTCAGTAACTTATACAAGAAGACGTCTCAAGCACAATATTTATTCAATAAACTTGCACTATAATGATAAATGAATTCCTGCTCTCCAAGGTAACACCTTAAATATATTCGCCCGTCTAACTAATACCGAATTAAGGTTAGCTTACCACAACTTTAACAGTTGAAGTTGACTTGATTCTTGACCTCGCAACGATCACTCTCACCCGTAACAACTCTTGATCTCGTCTACCATCTGTCAGGCATATACTCAATGCTAGTGACACTCAACCTCTATCCACTAGATTTCCTTCTGCTTACATACTTTCCTATCTAAATCACTTCACTTTATTTCTACCTGCCTCTAATTTACCTAATCACGTTTCATTTTGATTGGGAAGAATTTGTTATTTATAGCAATAAATCTTTTAAGTCCCCAAGGTTATTGAAAAGAAAGCCGCGAATAGCCCAACGTCACAAACTCTTTGTCATAACTTTTCCGGCCGATGAGACCCTCTTCGCCTTATTTGGAGAAGATTAATCGAAAGCAATTCATTGTTTTGATTGTTGCTTGGTTTCCGGTTAATAAAGATTGACCCATTTATCCTCTACAGTGGCAAAATATTGACCCATTTATCATCCACGGTGGCAATTCGACGCAAATTTTATTTGGCAGTAAATGATTACCAAATCAAAACTTACTAATGAATCAATGTCACATTTGTTTCAGCTCCATTTTTCAAATGGCAGTACCCAATAGTAATAACGATTTACTTTGATGACGCCATCTGATTTCAAATACAAGAACTTTTTGAACCACCCTCGTATTAAAAACAAAACTATTCAAAAATTAAATAATAACAACCAATGTAAAAAACAGAGAAGAAATAGTTAAAATATTGTTTTAAACTTATTCGCTACGCATGACTGTTTATTAAAATCTAGAACAATGTATAGTCATAATATTTTACCGTGTTATTCAAAATCACATAATCGAAAAAAAAAATGTTAATTAATATCCACTTATAAATCGATTGGCTTGAATTCTTCTCTAGGGTTGAATTTTCCGCTCAATTTTATTTTGAAAAATAATTATTATTTTATATTTGAAATAAAAAAAAAGTTCATTTCTTAACTAGATGTAGTACATTGTCTTTGATGCAGCAACTCCCTTCTACAATAGCGCAAGAAGTTAAAATATTTTACTAACTAGCCCGATCAGACGTCTTTTTAGCCCAGTTGGTAAGGGCATGACAAAAAGCGATCAACTTCCCTTCGGACCCCGTTTCACGACCATCGCAAACTCTTCACGGTCTGTGCAAGATTTGGAACGAATAAATATTTAAATAAAAAAAAATAGATAATAAAATATTTAAATTTATTAATAAGTAATAAAATATTTAAATGTATTTTTTCTCTTTTAACTATCATCCAAATTCGAATTTCTCAAAGAACGCTTTCAATGCTTGCTGTTATTTAAACAGATTTGTCAAGGATTAGCGCAACTTTCACAGAAGTAAAACCTTATCCACTGGCAAAATTATAGATCTTGAATTCCTTATCAGCTTAATCCGAATCCGATTATGTTAAGAGCATTTGGTAGAAAAACTATGTTACGATATCCGTATAAAGACTGCTTTGGAGAAATGTAGTTTTATTCAATTACTTTAACGAAACAGATTGCAATCAGTATCTCAACATACAGGAAAACCACTTCATATTAAAACCATTTATAGGTGAATTTCGCAACAAATATTTATTCAAAATTACAGAAATTGTTAAGGTTCATCAGAATGATCATAACACTAAGAAATTTGTTTTCATTTGTGACACCCAACTCTTTTTTAACACGATTTTGAAATACCACAGGGCATCAAAATACTTTTTTACATGAATTTTTTGCTCTAGCACGAATCCCAAAACATTTTTTATTCTAATTTTGACAATGTAATCAGAAGATGGTCCGTTCATGCCAACATATGCGTGAGTTTGTTTACTTATGTGCAACATAAAGTAAACAACCCTACTTCATGGGGTTGTTTACTTTGTATTCTGGAGTTACGGGGAATACCCGAATTTTATAATCACTTTTATCTATTTAGTTGCATTTCTACTTGAACACACTATTTTGTTCTTCAGCCTTACATGCTTGTTGGAAAAAAAATTTGCACACATGCGTCAAAAGTGGAAGCTTCGTGGTACAAAAATTAGCTGTGTTCTGAAATTATAACTCTATCAAATGCAACAGGTGGCGAAGGTTTTAACAACATGCAAACGGTTCACATCGAAGAATTGAAACTAGAAAGCTCTTTGGATGAGGACGATTTGATTGAATTTGACAGTTTATGACAATAAAGAAGTTCGATAATAACAAAGTTGAAGATGAAGTTCGGCTATTAACAGCTGATTGAATTCGCGAGGGCTTGAAATTTGCTATAAGTATGGAACAACATTTTCTTTACTCAAGATCCTGACTGCCGAATTAGTGGCAATTGAACTCCCCCAAAAATCAGACTTTGTAACAACAAAAAAAAATCAACAGAGGCCGTTAATAACGAACGAAATTCTTCATTTGAATCAAAGCTGACAGTTGTACTAGACATATCTGACACATCTACTGATGATGATAGAATTTTTGATCCAGTTTGTAATAAACGTGCACGCTTGTTATCAAGTAGCGATGAATAGTTGTTAATTAGTAGTTTTATTCCTAATTTCAATTTGAATTTTTGTATGTTGCATGTACCTACAGACTGAATTTTCACTGTACACTAATTAAAAAAAAATTGAAATAAAAATGAATTGTTTTTGTTTTTTAAATATGTAATATGGATTTCATTAATACACTTTTGCACGGTATTTTAGAAAAATATTTATTCATCTTACATGATTTTTTAAAGTTGTGGAACATAATCTAAAATTTTATGTTTGTCGCAAGTATTTTTATACGATATTTTTGCAAGGTTTTCTACGTATCTACCGAGCCGAACTTATCTGCTGGGTGAAAAAATAGTTGGGTGTATATGTATTCCACTAAAAGGGTAACAATAATAGAATCCTTGGCGATTCGATGAAAATTTACACAACAACAAAATAAACGAGACGACTTATTAAATCGAAATAAAAATTATATATTGTGGTAAAATTAAGTTATTTACAGAGTTATATACAAATATTTTAAACATCGTTATTTTTAGACCATTATCGAAAATATTATCGAATTGTTCGAGTTTCATACAAAATCTTAGGTTTGTACATTACAAGAGAAAAAGATAAAAACACAAGTTCTAAATTTTCCTATCGCCGCGGCAACTACTTGGTGAGATTATCTTTTGGTTGGCGTGCTCATGGCTCTCTTTTGGCGATGGACGTAACACGTGACATCAATATGATAATGATTGCCATACATATTTAAATTTAAAAGAATAAAATAAATAAAGGAATTAGATGATCAGCTCAACTGATATCGATTCACATTCTCTCTCAGATATCTGAATTAGAAACTATTTTCTTGTTGCTACCTAAATTATAATTTTTTTTTAATTCAAACCCATTGACAATGATTTATTTGTTTCTCAATCAATATACCAGTAATTTTGCTTTATAATGTAAATAAATAAACCTTCAACCGCAAAAATATTTAATTAAATTCAAAACATATAAATTACAGTTGTTTTCAATCAAAATAATATTGGAAGATTCCTTTATCAATATGATACAATCAAAATATCCATTATCGAAATAATGAATATGAATATGCATAAATCATATTAAACAAAACAAAAAAATAATCATAACGGGGGACATGTAGAATAATTAAAATTCAAAAGTGTAGGAAAAAATTGAACATTTTCAAGGAGAAAAATCCGGCATTCGAGATTATTTTAATATCTAACGAAGTGTGATATAAAACTTGTATTCTGAAACTAGGACGAGTTCTGCTAAGCCTAAACCTCGTTCTCATTTTCGTGGATACATTAAATATAAATTTCATCCCATAGTTTGTTAAAGCGAGCTCATTTATAAGCATCGTGATTAGAATATATAATCTCAGGGATGAACTACTAATACCACTGGAAAGAAAAAAAACTTGTTATGATGTTTTTAGAAGCCTTGAACTTCGAATTACTAGAAAATAATCGAACTCGCGATATGGTAGGTAGTTTCGAATCAGGGCCACGCTGACAGACAAGTCTTTAGCAATGTTATCAAAATATTTCTTTGTTGATCCTTCAACTCTACCTAACAGGGCTCGGTTGTTTAGCCCGCTCTCGAGCAATCGCCGTTGAAAGCATCACTTTTAAAGTTAAAAAAAGGACAAAGTAGATGGTACACGCAACGGCGTCTGGCGACGATGAGTTATGACGTCATCCTTCTGACACGCCAAGATGAATGGGCTGTTGAGGATAGGAAGGAAGGAAATTCCGATTAAATTACTATTACAACTATCCCTTCCTTTCTTTCGGATAGACGAGAACACTTCACCGTATTTCACGAGACAAGTCGGACTTGACCGTCCAGCCACTTACTGTCGTTTGTGCAATAGAAGCTTTTAAAAGATGCCGCTGAACTAATTGAAATGAAGAATTATGCAACCCACAGCTTGAGTTACGAATCAGAAAGTTTTGTGTAATGTTTCTGGAATGTGTTAAGGTATTTTCCAAGTAGATGTTTCTATAAAAGGTAACGCATACTGATTAGAATGAAGCGAATGTGAATTATGCAACCTACATAATGAGTTCAGAATGTTTGTGTAACATTACAAAAATGTATTGCAGTTGCGTCGATATTTCTAAGCGATATAATGTATTAGGTATTTTCTTGGTAGATATTTCTAAGCAATAATGCGAATAGATAAAAAAAAAAAATGAAGAGAATGCGAATTATGGAACCAACAGCATGAGTTAAAAATCAGTTTTGTGTTTTTTCTAAGATGTTTCTAAAAAAAAAACAAAAAAACACGGGTTAAAATAAAGAGAATGTGAATTAAGCAACGCACAGTATGAATTAAGATTCGGTAAGTTTCATGAATCACACACATTACATGAATGTATTACGGTGTTTTTTAAGTAAAACATTCATACATTCGAAAACCTAGAAAATATTCTTGAATGAAACCACTGTGGTTCGATTTTATTAAAAACAATTTTTGATTCTCTTATGGAGAACAGAGAATTCTCGGATGTGAATAAAATAAAATAAAGTTAATTATAAGATTGTGTCAATTTGTGATCAGAAGGATCTAAATCTTTTTTAAAAGATGTAAAATGTACGATACAATGTGAGATATAAGTGAGTTGTGATAAGTATTACCACTTTTCATTACTCAAAAGCTATTTTGAAATAGATTAATGATTAACATATTTATTACATAACATCATAATAATAATAAAGAATAACCGAACACAAAAAGTTTATGGAATTGGATACATTTTCTGGTAAATTTAACTAACCTGATTTATGCACAGATATATTAGTGCATGAAATAACATCCATCTTCACTGATAGATGTGAAAAAGTGTTATGATTTTAAATAACGAACTAATTAGGCAAAATTCAGAAACATTAAAATGAAATCGAATGAATTTAGTAACATCATTTTTAACTATCTGTAAAATTATTTTAAAGTTTTGAGAGACAAGAGTATAATCAAAACTGAATCAATAATAAATATGATCTAAACTGCATCGAATTTAAATAAGCCCTGATATTATACATTTCTTTTAATACATCTCACATTTACATTTTAAAAGAGGTTTTCTTGATACCAATGTTCTCTAAATACTTACCTTACCTTTATTTCAGAAAGAGTACGACATTCTTGCATTACATAATACTACCAGCTTTGTATATTATACAAGTTTTTCTTGCTCTTTTTCCCCCCCGTATAGTAAAAAACACAATGCGCACATATTCCTTCAGTAAGAACGTGTTATCGAAAGTCAGAATAATATTAACTATTCCTCTACTTATTTTGTTGGCTTTTGGAGAAGAGTTCGATATGCGAGGATAAGACAATAGTTAGGAAACAAAAGCCAATGAAAAAGAGAAATCTACTTGAAACGCGTGTTTATTTCTCTCCATAATCGTCATTCACATTGATACGTCAATCCCATCTCTTTATGAGATTCTTAATACATTCTTTACATCAGTCTTTGAACTAACATCTCGACCAGTTATGAACCTCTTATTGAGCGTCGCCCAGGTGCAATTTAAGCGGAACAAACAGGTGATAATCCTTTGGAGTTAAATATGGACTGTAAGGTGATGTTGAAGATGTCGCCACCAATATTCTTCAATTTTTTTCAGGGTAAATAGAGATGTAAAAGACCTGGGATTGACGTGACGGAACATGACGTCGAGTCCATAGGCCCGAGTCTTTTGAATTGCACCTCGAAGCTTTGACAGAATATGTTTCAATAAGAAGTAACAGTCCCCGTTTTAGCCCATTTCAGGAAATAAGCGAGCAAAACAACTTGTAAAAACACCAAACACAGCCAATGAAACCTCACTAGCCAACGGCATCTCCTAGAATTTGCGTTTTGAAGGTGAATGAGGATGTTCCATATCATTGAGACTGGTTTCTACTCAGGTTGTTAGTGATGAACCTAAGTTTCATCCCCAGTAAACCATCCGAGCCCTTGACATACTTGGAAACAATTTACAACTGTACCGTTAGAAGAAGAATTAAAACTATTGAGATGAACTCCAAGAAAAAATATTGACTATAAGTTACAAAGTTTATATTGTACATACAGCTATTTACAGATCGGTTTTGAAACAGGGGGTATCGGAGACAACCGTCTCGTCTGGAAACAATTCAGGGATTACAGAGTTCTTCCTGAAGAAAAACCTCGCGCTGTGGTCTCTCGTCGGCGAATTTCTCTTATCTCGCCAAAACCCTGACGAAATACGTAAACGTTTTGGAACTGTTGAAACCTTTGGAAACTTCCGTTGTAGAGATGCACAACGGAGCTATTTACGAATTTAATAACGTCAAAACTAAACCATTTAGGTGAAGAGAAACGCCAGAACCTACCATTAATCTCAATGTCGGCAAATCGACACGTAGGCATAAAAATGGCCGCTTTACGAGAGAAAAACCAGGAATGGAGATAATATACCAATTTGCTAACTCTCACATCACCTACTTACTGATTTATCCTCTGCAATGAATTTACCGATCAACCGAAGTTCTATGAAGCACACACACGTTGTTATTATTCTATAATGCTGCAAGTACTTACTACTTACAGCACCATCAAAACGTTCGTTCCACATGACTATTGGGGAGCAATGGAACCGCACTAATATATTCCTTACATAGAACTTCATCGGCTGTTTAATTTGGCACATTACAAAGTGATAAAATAATGTACTGGAGTGAAAGTTTTCAATTTCTTATCAAACGGGGGGAGACTTCCGAAGAGCTACGAATTTTAATATTTCTCAGATTACAAAGTAATTACAAAACGTTATACAGCAATGGCCTCGTGTGATAATACCATTTAAAAATACACACACACACACACATATATATATATCATGCAAACACAACATTATAAGATTTATACATCACAATGGCATGCATTTAGTGACACCATGTATAGCATATTCACATATTTCTGAAGAAAGTATGTAGTAATCAGTTTTGATAGAATTGGAACTCTTAAAACTATATTTCATTTTTATATTACAGTCATAAGTAACAAATATTCAAAGTGTATAATGTAAAAAAACAATTCAGAAATGAATAAAAAGAGCCAACACCACACGTCCACAAATCGTCAGTAGTCGATACGTCGCTTGAAGACGTCGTAGACATCTTTACCTGACAGTATTAGAAGGCAGTAAATACTCTAATACTGCCTGGTAAGATGACGTCGACAATCCTTCTCCCTCCAGGCCTTCACTCTCTTGATACGAAACTGTGGAAACCTATTTGTTTTTGAAGTATTTTTAACAACTTTCACCATGTTAAATATCATTATTAATGATGATAGAAAATCATCATCTATTAAACCAATGACAAAAGTACATCATTAAGAAAGTTTTCATACATTAAAACTAGTCTTGAAATAATCGTTAAGAAAAATGCTCTTAATAGGAAACAATAATTAATTAGTTTTTTTAGAAGTACTTTTTAAGAACTTTCATCATTCTGACTTACATTATTAATGACGATGGTAAAAAAAAATTTCTATTGAACCATTAGAAAAAGCATAACGTAGAGAAAATTTTAATACATCACACCCGCTTTGAACAATCGTCTCAATAGTCGACAAAATATGTTAATGATAAGATTCAGTTAGTTTGGCTAAACATACTAAATTTTTTTTTGTCGAGTTCGGCGAATGAGTTACAAAAATAGAACTTGTAATTAAGGTTTACTCAAGAAACGATATTTTTTATTGCTAAAATCGTCATTAAGACATATAGCAGTTTGTTACATAATTTGAATCCCACCTTTGTTCCTTTGCATAAAAAAAATGACTTAAGAGAATAATCTTAATTATCAAAAGGTTTTAAAAGTACAAAAATAGAATATATCCACTCAAGAATTTAAGGTTCGTTCTAAGATGAATCTGCAGCACATAATGTTCAAAGTATAATCCTGATCACTATCATTGGAATCTTTTAATTTAAAATCCTTAAACTAACATAACTAGTCTATAACAAATGACAATTTTCTTGACGAAACAAACAACTTCTACAATTAAAAGAACCACTATATATATATATTAAATGTAAAAGATTTTTAAACGAATTACAAAACTGTAAAATTAAATCAACAATTAATAAAATTTGCACTTACCTTTAAAATATGATGTTCGAATCCAGAACCATTTGCAAAAGCCAAGAAAATAAAAACTCACGTTCCTTATCCAAGTGCGAGTCTGTCATCCTGCGAAGAAGTCGGGTCGTTTATTAGCCTCCAAAACGAAAAGCTCGGAAAATAAGAGAGCTTTGACCTTCGGCCCTGAGGTTAAAATTTCAACTAGGCACTCAAGATAAAACGGAAAGACCACTGCTAATTCGGCAGAAAATTGCGAGAACCTCTCTCTTCGCTTTGCTTACCACTATCGTTCGATAAATTGGATTGCAATGATTATATTCGATTACTCCAACGGCTTTCGAAAGTCCATAGTTGATTCTTTCGTCAATTTTGATTACTTCATGCCTTTTAATTTTAGAGCAGTATCCTATAAGTTGTGTCGAATTCCATTCCGTACATTCCATTTCCTTGCACATTTATTTCTAAAAAGATACGGTACATTATTTTAGACAGAATAGAAACTGGTTTTTATCGCTCTGTTCAAACGATTTACACAATGATAAACAACGTTAAAATAATTTTTATAGAAAAAAAAAAAACATTTTGAATCATGTTTATAAAAATTGAAATATTTTAATACACTATCGCTAGGAGGAATACAAGTTTTAGTTTTAATATCCTTTGGTTTGAAAACGTTCAATAATTCAATTTTTATGTTGAACTATTTTTGACAGTAAGATTTTTTTAACGAACATGGTTACCATCCATTATCGAGCAATTAATATCATTAACACTATTTACGAAAATGATTACTATTACTTATTACCTTTCTACATGCTTTCATCTAAATGAAATCTCAATTTAAATTCTACATTTAAATTGTAAAAAAAAATCAACGAATATCAAGATCCCTGAAATGTATAGACATATATAAAAGAAATACAACCCAAATAAAACTGTTTTTCCACAATCAGCAAAACGTTTTCAAAACTTCAACCGATTGCACAGCTACGATAAAATTTACCGTACTCGGAACTTCAAGGAACTTTTATGTGTCTTGTAAAAAAATTTCAATAACTTAAAAGATTGATTGCGGCTATAATTAATAATTAAAATTTTCTAGTATACACGCATTACAAAATTCAAATTTATTTTTACAAAAAATATTACAACACAATGCAATAGCATTCGTATTCTTTTTTAAAAAAGTGCACAAAATATCAACGAACAAAAATGTTATTACCGATGTCCAGATGATATATTTATTACTTATGAGTCAAAAATAAAGCGGTAATAGCTAATTGTAAAAGAGATTAAATTAAATCAACCATAATTTTTCAAAATTACAATGAGAAATAGGTAAAAATTCGAATTTAATTTAATCAACTGGTACACATCGGTATTATAAATTTACCGAAACCAATTGTTTTTAATGCTCTTAGTTTAACTAATAACTAGAATTTAATTTTACTTACACTATCGCTAGGAAGAATACGGGTTTTTGTTTTAATATCCTTTGATTTGAAAACGTTCAATAATTCAATTTTTATGTTGAACAATTTTCGACAGTAAGATTTTTTTAATGAGCATGATTACCACCCATTATCTAGCAATTAATATTATTAACATTATTAACGAAAATGATTACTATAACTTATAATTATTTTTTATATATTTACTTTCCTTTTCGAATTTTAATTCTTCGGATACAGGTAAAAATAAACTCGGTTAGTAAAATATTTTTTTTCAGATCGGTGATTATTTATGCATCCAAGTTTAAAATAAAAATATTTCACACCTTTTTTTAAGTATAATTATTCAACTCCTAGCTTAATGATAATTTTAGAATAAATAAATGGAGTAACTCACTGATATTACTTCATAAAATGGTATATAATAGAATCATTAAATGTGCACAGCTTAATCAACACTAAGTGATAATAAGAAGAAAATACAAGACTTAAATAAATTCCTTATATTGTAACAGAATGTTGCAACGTTGTTATCCTAATAAAATTTGAATTCAATACCGATTAAGAAGTTCAAACAAAAAGTAATTTTGCTTACGCATGAAACCTGCTTATCCTGACACAGGTAACAAACGACTGCCAATTTCCAATACAAATATCACACACTCATATAAATAATAATTATTGCGACATTTTTTTTTCAAAGAATTATTATATTTTATCAGCATTTTATCTTGTGATAAATAACACAATTAATATTTCTCATTATCTATTCTTATATAGTTTCATGCTTATATATATATAAACTATTGTAGTTAAACCCTGCAAATCTATTATAAGCCAGATTAGAAATTTACAAATAGCATAGGTTATTTTTGTATTTGGTTTACTTCTCCATTTTTTTTTACAATTTATTTTTCATTACCAATTTTGTACTTTCGCATTTTTGTTTTAACTTTTTGCTTTTATTTTGTTGTTTTCATTCAATTACACTCTCTATCTTATTTATTTTACTCTAGTTCTATAATAATAATGATTATGATAAAAAAAATAATTACATATATATACACGTATTTTTCATTCCTGTAATTTCTATGAAACTTAATATTCCAATTGCTTTTTCGTACAATTCATGTCATACCGTCACAGAAATTGAAACTATTACAACAAGAAGGAAAATATATCGAATATCTCCTAAGGTAAGAACAAAATGAAATTCATGTATAAAAAAAACAATTTCCTGAAAGCCAAATTTCCTCTCACGTGAAATGAATTAAAATGTGTTTCCAGAAGGAAACTGTAATTAATCAAACGCAGAAAATAATTAATTCTCATAATCATGCTAGTAAATAAACATTTTTTCCCACAGGTCAATTGTGTTATATACATTAGCTACTATCTGGTAATTTATTCATCTTGTCTCGAACTTTCCTTACGCAAATAAAAACACTTCAAAATTGTTTTTTCCTGATTAAGTATGTGAAAGTTTAAGTAAAAAAATAATCCTTAACCAGTTTAGAATATCTCACGAATTAAAATGTAGGTTTCATTCATAATTAGATTTCGGAATCGTGGTTTTCTTAAATCTAAAAATACTGTATTTCTGAAAAACAATTTGTGTTTCATGATTTAATTATGGTTATTTTCAAAAACCTAATTTCATGAACTAACAAAATGAAATGGATAATTCCCTTAAAAAATTATAATGAAACTCCAAAATTTTCAAAAATTTTAAGTTTCTTGGTTTTCATCGACTCTCTAACTGCTTTTAACATTTTTAAATGTATATTTTAAATTTCATGAAACCGTTTCAAGGTTTTCATATTGTCTTTAGTTAATTTTGTATAAAAAAATAAGTTCGTTAGATTTTAGCACCTTTTTTGAAGTTCGTTTGAATGAAAAATGGGCAAGAATTTCTCAGAAATCATGGAAAATAATTACGAAATCCCTTATGACTCAAAAGGCCTGTAATTACATTTTGCTATGTATATTTGAATTTAAAAAAAAACATATCAAAAGTTTATACGTTTCTTTGCAGCTACAGAATATTTTCGTGACTAACGAGAATTATTTCTGCAGTAGCCCGGGATACCCTAGCGATCCTTCTCTATTTTCGACCCTCCTTCTTGTCAACCACCTTTTACCTTTTTTTCAACTTCACGTCTAGACCACAGTTAATTCTTGTTTGGCGCAGTATAGCCGTATCTGGCTCCTGTGCCAATAAACTTTACAATCATTCACTCACTCATTTCTGCAGTAGAAACAAATTACTTTCGTACTTCAACAAACATAACTATTTTCAAAGTATATATTAAGTTATTAGGAAGATACTGGTTGATTTTTTTCTCCAACTAACTTTGTAAAAGCTGATTTTGGTTCCGTTTTACACAGAATTTTATACACTAATTAAATGAATGATGTGTACTATTTTATAAATTTGGAATAATTTCTTTCAGAATGCAATTTTGAAGCATATAAAAACAAAGATGCAAAAAATGTATTAATTTTTGAATGAGTTCAAACTCGACCATAAAACTTTCAAAAGAGTATAGCTAATATACTTAAGTGTGGGGATATCCACTATTGATTGGACATTGCGAAGGTATCGGGTTGGATGAACATTAAGCACATAGGTCTTGCGACTTTCAATCTCTAATAGATAAGTTGTAAATGAGTTGCTTCGACTAGTCACTTACCCATGAAATTACAAAATAATAATAATAATAATAATACAAAATAAATTTTAAATTACATTGCCTCTAAAAAGATTTAAAAGTTAACAACATCAAGTAAAGAAAAATACTTTAAAATTTAAGAGAAAACAGACCAGAATTGCTAATGGTAGAAAATGGTTTGGGGCCAGGAGAAATATTTATCTGACTAGCCAATCAGAGAGCGGCTTCTCGCACTGGTGAAAAAACCCGAGAGGAAAATATTTCCGAACAATTTGGGAGCAGCTAACTCGAGAGCTAGCTATTCTGTCGACAACATTGTACCTTAAGGGAGCAATATCTTAATTCATTAAACTGGGAGTAGATTAAAAGAAAATTTTGAATTTTTGGAATAGAAATAGTGGTTTTTAAAGGGGGGAAAAACTAAAATTAATATATATATGAATTTTAAAGTAAAACATTATTTGGTCCAATAATACAATTATTTATAGTGTATTCTTCAATTTTTCGGGGGGTCCTGTTGTTGATGTTTTAAGAGTAATGCGAAGGTGGTTTCTGAAATTCCAAAATGGGAACGAGTTTTTGAAGATGAAGAAGGTAACGTGCGGTCATGCATTTTTGACAAATGAACTTATGAAAGAAATTATTGAATCCATAATTAAAGAAAGAAAAATCCATAACGAAGTGTCAGAGACATTTAATGTCAATATATCAAAGGTGTCCGACCATCTGTAGCTCTTTGGTAACGAGTAAATGCTCGATAAATAAGTCATGCGTGAGTTCAATGATGCTGCAAAACACACTGACTTAAGATGCTAGACTTTCATCACATTCTTCATATATTCTTCCAAATTTTAACTCGCTGACTACTATTTTTTCAAACATTTATACGCATTTTTAAGCAACAAAACTTTCCATGTCCCAAAATGATGTGGAAGCTAGATTCTAGAATTTCTTACCGTCAAAGTCATTAAAGCAGTCTTCGACTAACCTTAAAGTATAGAAATTGGAACACTTTTTCTAAAAAAAAAGCGCTCGGGCACTAATTTTACATCAAGACTGCTTTATATAGAATAGCGGAGTATTTTATAATAATACACACTTGTATTTGAATCAATTCTTTATGTGTGTGTGTGTAAAATGTGTTCTATCTTTCGTCTCCAAAACTGTAATATTAAACGACCTTTAAACGTAAAATATTCGTGTAAAAAATTGCGTATTTTTTAATGTTCCCAAATTTTAATATGAAAATTGGAACAATTTTCTGTTAGCAAATGTGCTCGAAATTTCAACCAGGTACTTTCTCACATTAGGCAAAGAAAGCCTTGAATGTTTTTCGAAGACATCTATGTCAAAGAGACACAGACGTTCACGGGTCATACTCTAACTATTTTGACGTAAGTAGCGATAAATATTGCAATAATAAATGTTGTTTTTGGAACGCGGACCATTATTTTTTCTAAACAACCTAATAATGAGAAAATGGATGCCGATGGAACACTAAAAATCAACTGAAAAAAATAATTGGTTTAAGAGGATAATGAATTAAACTATCGTTCCTCGGTTTCATTTTCTTTTGTTTTGAAAGGACGAGATTTTATTATTTCAGCAGTGTCGCTTTTAATTCAAAATTTGACAATCAAAAAAAAAAAAAAAAAAAAAAATCCTCAATTTTTCGCACGTTCTCAAATACCACCGAAATAAACAACATATCATCTGACCATTGTTTCTTTTCCTCACCTGCCTGCCAATTTTTATTTCCTGAGGAGATTCTAAAAATTATTTGTAAAACATTAGAGAACTGAAACGAAGAAGGGAAACAATACAAACCAAAAATTAACGATAAAGCTATAAATTTTTCACTCAGTTCTTGAAAAAGTGTAATTTTTCAATACTTCGAAATAAATCGTTTGAAATTGAAAATAAATAATTCTCAAATTATTATAACTTCTTAAGAGTGTAATGTTTCTGAGCTTTTTCGTGAATGGTTGACATTTTGAGATCACTGCTCATGTTTTGCCTTGAAATTTCTAGAATTCCATTCGTACTCAAAAAACAAAAATTTTTAAAACAAGCTTTTTTCCTCGTTACTTACGTAAACCGAGATTTTTTTTTTTTTTTTCAAAAAAAATTCTATTCTAAAAATATTTAATATCCCTTTATGTAGCCGAGTAAAGCATCACTAAAAAAAAGTTAACGAGCAACAATTTATAAACAAAATTCTTCCCGCGAAAAAATTTCCTTCATTCTTTTACGAATCTAAATCCTTATAGGTAAATGTAACACGCTTGGCGTTTTTTCAGAACCACATATTGTACATACATATCAGGAACTAAATTAGAATATGTTTCACGTACACGCAACGACGATCACCAAGAAGGTATGCAGGAAGAAATCGATAAAATATCAAGAAAGACATCAAGGAAGTCTGCAAGAGAGAGGTATGGTGACGAGTAGAGCACATGTATACATTCCTCTCCACGTTTATTTACCACAAACGGAAAAAATTCTTCTACATCCCAAAACAATTAATCGTTACATTATAACATCCTTAACTGGTTATACCACACATTCCGCCATACCTGGAAGGCAAATAACGACAACAAAAAAAAAAGTAGTTTTGTAGCGATTTTTTAATGCGTGGAAGGGGTGTGTAGAAGCCACACACAAAAAAAAGAGCATCAACTCAAAACGTGAGCAGTTACCTCATTAGTCGACGCAAAAACCCAGCAAAGGTTGTCATAGCAATGGAATTGTAACAGGCAGCACTCGAGCGTGACGAAGCTAATAACGCCACCACCGACACAGATTTCTCTCTCTCTCTAGTCTTTTATACCCATTTTATTCATCCAGAGGCGATTAGCTGCGATACACTTTCCAATCACGTTCATCAATCACACTTGGCCCTCATTCCTCTGCGGTTTCTTGGCGACTGCCATGACACAGACAGGAAATCGGCAAGCGTTATGTTGCCATGCAGACAGCAACGCACAGAAATAGTCTCCGGTGAAGTTTCCCTCCTATGTAAATAGGGTTGAATCAAACATGCGGATCAGAAATAAGCTATTACTCCGAGCAAAAATTCCGGCTTAATTTTCAGATGGGTATCATTATTACCCCCGGGTTGGGAAAGATTACAGTGGTTTCGAATATAAATGGGATAAGGACGCACGCAGTGTTTTACAGAACGTACCGAAATGTTTTACACTTCAATGTCGCCAGACAAAACGATTATTTTTTTTTATAACAAATATCACACACTGAAAAGCATAATTGAGTGATATCAATTCAAGAATTTGAAAATAAATGTAAGGTATAAAAAAGTTCAATTGTTAGACGAAAATTTTTTTAAAATTTTCTTTTATTTTAGAGTTTAATTTTCTTTTTAAATTTAAGTTATTCCTGTAAGGGTGAAATAAAATGCATGCACGTGTTATATTACACCATTACATGGAATTGACATCTATTGTGTATAGGATTTTTCATTAAGATAAAACTTCACTAGTAATTGTACGTATAGGGCTTTTCATTATAATAA
>BMAW01012843.1:49596-79482 GCA_019974015.1 Nephila pilipes
CTTCACTAGTAATTGTACGTATAGGTCTTTTCATTATAATAAAACTTCACTAGTAATTGTACGTATAGGTCTTTTCATTATAATAAAACTTCACTAGTAATTGTACGTATAGGGCTTTTCATTATCATAAACTTCACTAGTGATTGTATGTATAGGGCTTTTCATTATAATAAGACTTCACTAGTAATTGTACATATAGGGCTTTTCATTATAATAAGACTTCACTAGTAATTGTACATATAGGGCTTTTCATTATAATAAAACTTCACTAGTAATTGTACGTATAGGGCTTTTCATTATAATAAAACTTCATTAATAATTGTACATATAGGGCTTTTCATTATAATAAAACTTCACTAGTAATTGTACCAACACATCGAACATCACAAAAATGTAAAATCTTAAACAATATTTTTTTTTAACAAATGATTTACAAAAAGTTATATTTATTCATTATCATATGAATATGCATAAGTAAATGCTAGTTTTCTATTCGATTAAAGTAAATGAAGAACAATTAAGTTATGTTTTAAATTACATATACACATTTAACAGGATTAATTTTTTTTTTTTTTTTTTTGGGGGGGGGACAATTCTCGGCAGCTCTAGAAGATTAGTGCAGTGAAATACTTCTAATACCTCAAATGATTCAAATTAGTTATAGAATAATATTTTTAACGCAGAATTTTAGAGACGTTGCGAGAGATTTTTATAAAAAAAAAAAAAAAAAAAAACATCACAGTTCTAATTAATACAGTTAGGGGCGTTCATTCAGTTCATTTTGGAGGTATATTTTTAATTAAAGAATATTTTCAAAAATTGAGACAGAGGTTCCAGAACAATGCTGATTGATTTACAATTCTAGAAACCACATATGTGAATAATAAAGAAATATTACACATTATTATCCTATTACGCATAACCAAAAAAAATATGAAGTAGAAATTTTCAGAAGTACATGAAGAGAGAGAGCGATACAAAAATAGTTCTAAAGATAATAATAATAATGGAGGACAGTGACATAACGGAAAGACACGCTGACATTTTTATACAGAACGGTGTAAAATAAATGCGCTAAAAATATTAGGTAAATTTCTTTGAAAGCAGTGTCACAGTGAGAAAAATCACAAATACTAACTTCGTTATACTAGAATTTAATTTCAAACACTACAAAATATTTCAGATTTCTTTTTATTTAACAAAATTTTAAAAATAACGAATTTTAAGGCTTGTCATGAATTTCATTAAAACAAATAATGCACAGATATAGTATAAGTACAATTTGGAAAATTTCCAATGAAGCATTTATTGAATAACAATTAATTCAAGTTTATCTCAGCGTAAACCACAAAGGAGTGTTCAACTGTTGACAAACAAATAAAAATTTGAATCTGTCTCTCAAGTTATTTTAAAGAAAATAAATGTTATCAACAATTAATTGAATTTTCGTATCTCATTTTCGTACAAAATAAGCAGTAAGCCAAATGGTTTGTAAGATTATAAATCAATAATTTAACTACCAATCTATGTCGTGCATTTCGATCACCTGTAAGAAAGATTGTTCTTCTATGGTTCAATTTTTTCATTTAATTTCTGTCTGTTCATAGGCGAAATCAAAAATCCTCAAGGAATTATTTATTTTTGCATTAAAAACTTATCAAGAACGGTTTTTTTTTTTTTTTTTTTTTTAAAAATTATAACACTTCTCTGGCCGATTTGATTATTTATTTTTGAACACTCTAAAAAAATATGCTACCGAACTAATTTAACAAGAACAATAAACCAATCAAAAGCATGAAACTATATTTAAATATAAGAAAAACGAATTAAAGTATGTGTATATTATCAATCACAAAGAACTTTTAAGTTAAGAATATCTTATTTTATAATCAGAAGGCAAATATGAATTCTTTATCCACATTTTAAAAATTTCAAAAATGACGGTGAAAAAACATTAGTGAATAGTTAATTTTTCTTCTGAATAAATTATCGAATTAATAAATATATTCGTATCGGTCTAACGAATCGGACGTTTTACAATTATAATTATTATGTTAATTACATAAGAAAATACATATATATTTCATTGTTTTTTCTACAACATTCTTTTAACTTTCGTTTCAACACTTCTCGCAACCCAGGAGTAATTTCTAAAGAAAAAAAACTTGTTTGTGTATGCATTTCAATGAAATGCCAATGGTTCCTATGAAGGAGAAAATGTTTTTGTGGTTTCTTTTTAAAAGATAAATAGTTTTATTATGGTTACATTGGTGGAACACCTGTTTTCATGGCCGAGAAACTCGATTCTTTTCATGAAGTTATTCAAGAAAGGCGGTTCGTTCAGAATCACGTTTGATGACAACGAAAGAAAACAAAACAGCATTCAATGCTCATGCTTTTAGAAATATTATGAGACCAGTGTTAACATACTGAAGCAAAATAAAGGAAAGAAAACGATTAACATTTTGTTTTCATGCTAGTAATATTTCGTTTCTCACTTAAAAGATTTTTGTAACAGATTTTCTTTTACTTCTAGGGAACCTTTACATGCATAAATTTGACTCCTGTTTTCATTAATAAAAAATTATATTTTACAAGATGTGTTTTTGTAATTAGTTTTCCTTTTTTAATCAGTATGGAATGTGATAAAGTCTTTTCGTCATTATTCCACAGGTTTTACTTGACACATAAAATACTTGAAGGCAATTATGAATTGGATCTAGTATTTTTCCATTTATTAACTACAAGGAATCTTAACTAACACATATATTCGTAAAATCACGGGCATTTTCTAAATAATTATTCACCATATAATAATTCCTTCCCAAATTCTTATAAGACATTCTAAATGAATTTTTTTTCAAACAAATGATTTTTAATAAAATATCATCTATCAATCATAAATTATGGATTCCAAAAGAAAAAAAAGTAAAGAATTATCGCAAGAATTTAATTCTTTATGTGAATGTACATATTTAATACAGAGTAATGCCTACACAAGTTACATTTCTCCCTCACTATTGATATTAGCAAATCCAATACTCCCTTCCCTGTAAAGCCTAATCCTCTTTCAATGCATTTCGTCTTTCTGGCGTTGCGAATAGTCTGGCTTTTTAATACATACAGACAAGCCTTACACACGTTATTTTATGCCTTCTTCCTCAATGGAATAATATAAGTTATCAATGTAAAACAGTACATGTTTTGTAGTTTTAATTATTCCGTGTGTTTGATATTTACTTAAGTGAATTGTATTAAATTTTACACTATAATACATCTTATGCTATTTAAATGGATTAATATTAGTGATCATCCAGTATTTTCGGTAGCCCGAAATGATATCCGAGTATTATTATATTCGCCGAATTATCAAGAGAATAGTCTATTTTAATAATTCCGAACATAAATTTCAGTTGAAAATGCTTCAGCTGAAAAATGACATATTTAGCAAAGTTTAGTACATGGTGTAATTCTATGATAACAATTCAATGTAATAAACCAATGTTACGAACTGAATTCAATTCAAAGTTAATCAATTTATATAAAATAAATTTGTTATTTTTTTAAAGATAAGCATTCAAAAACTCTTTCACTAATCTTTTCTTGGAAAAATTTCTGAATTAACAATTAAATCTTTTTTTCCCATACGAAATTTTTGTCATAAAATTAGCTTTTTCAGACTAAATAACGACTTATCTTGGTACCTATTTAATAATAAAAAACAATTTTTCTTTTTAATTTTGGAACGATAAAATTGTAATCAGATCCATTTCGGGTTCAATACTCCAGAACGAGATATCCACTTCATTTTAAGAATCCAAACCGGATCTTGAAAACAGGCGACCCTGTATATCACTCGTTTCTGGAGAAGAAGTTTCTTCCACCTAATCTGTGATGCTACGATTCTGGAGAGAGCTGGTAAGGTAAGTTTCTCTCCACAACTAGGTAAAAATGAAGGCGCATCATTCTCAAAATTGCTTTTTACTAAGTATTTTCCCAAGAGCCTAGTCGATTCCCAAAAGAACCAGACTGTTTTTTTCGCCGGTTTATTTTAGTAACCCCGAGTCACCAGCAGAGAGAGAAGACAGGAAGTGGTGCTTCCCCCAGCAACAAGGTCGTTTTATTCGAAATGAATGAGAAAGTGGCTGACCTTGGCAGAGATTTGGGAGGAATGCTGCATAACAGCCTCTCCAAGAGAACACGAATGTTAATCGGAACGGAATTCTCCAAGGGTGCGGTTTCTCTCAAACCTGGGAAGATTTCAATGTCCAAGACCAAGGAAACGGAAGTGGAAAATTATCCAAGCATTCTTTTAAAAACGTAAGGGAAAAAATGATTTCAGAGGCTATTTTTTTAAAAATTTTATAGTCAAAACTGGTTATCAATCATAGAGGGATTTATTCACTCTTGGAAGGAGTTTTCGTAATCTCAGTAAGTCAGTCAGTTGACGATGAAAATAACTCTTGTGAAAACTAGTGAAATATTTTCCCGCCAAATTGTTCATCTAGCATTATAAACTCAAATTTATTACGATATTTCCTTCTTGTACTTTTCTCCTTCCTTCCCATCCCAGGAAAAATTAACAAGTATATTCATGAAAACTAGTGAAATATTTTCCCGCCAAATTGTTAATCCAGCATTTTAAACTCAAATTTATTACGACATTTCCTTCTTGTACTTTTCTCCTTCCTTCCCATCCAAGGAAAAATAAACAAGTGTATTCAATCTCAAATAAAAAATCACCGTAAAAGTTAAAAATTATCTCAAAAATAATATCGAATGTCATACCGTTGACCATTACGACGAATGGGAGACATCGCCAATTCTAAGCATCCCTTACTATACTGTCAACAACCAAACTAAAACCCAAAAAAGACTAAACGCCATTGTTCGTTCCAAAACAGTCATTATTTATTTCGTCTTGATACAATAATTTTTTAAATAAAATAATAATATATTTTCCCCACGTACACACGATTTGAAATTTTTACAACAAATTGAAAAAAGAGATGTGAAAACTTGGATACATCACCAAATTTTACTGCAATAATTATAAAAATTTCATGATTTATTTCCTTCCAAATATGAGAATATTTAATATTAAACAAGTACAAAATAATGTAGAATAGGACAAAAAAAAATCATAAGTTTTCAATTTCAAAACATTACGAAAATATTTCATTTATTTTATCACTCTTTCTGTTTATATTCCATATACACAATTGGAAAAAAAAATATTTAAATTACTAGTACATTTGTATCAAAACATCGAAACGATTTCCCCCAAACATAGATTTATTTTCTATTGATATGTTAATTCTATTCCAAGCTGACACTCATGTAGTTTTTTTCCTAACTTCTTCTAAAGTAAATTAAAGTGAAACACTTAAGTTTATATTTATTCAAGCATCTTAATTTACTCCAGCAAAAATGTTTTTTTGATATGAATGAAAACAATATTTTAGTATAAAATTTAACTATATTATTAAATGCAAATAAAGCTTGAAGGAAAACCACAAACACAAAACTGTAAAATGAACTCAAACCCCATTATTTTCTACACACAGAATAGAACATTCCTTCATATATCGTCGCTCAAAATATTCAAGTATACAATAAGCATAAGAATATTTACAGCCCATATACGATTTAACAAAAAAAAAATTAGTAAAAAAAAAATCCAAGGCTTACATGGAGAGATACTATTATTCACAGCATGCATATATTATTGATCCACGAAAGAAGCCTCACACTTAAGAAACTCACTTCATATCCTTACTTGACAAACTCCAAAGCATGATCAGCAATCGTTCCATTCATTACCTGCAGTAGCAGCATTAAAATATCCAATCGAAATTTCAGATGTCTGTCAAAGTCACTGACAGTCAGTCTTTTGCGATCTTGTCACAACCACCCGTCTGCTCTCCGAACAAGGGAACTGTTCCAGCAGCTAGGTATGGGTGCCGAGATTTTATGGGCAATCACCACGATCCAAGCACACAGCAAGCCAACGAGAACTGTTTTGTTCCTTGTACCTAGGCAACTGTTGTTTTCACTCTTCTACCCCACGCTGCAAGCAAGAGAACGAGGAAGGAAAGCCTAAAACGCCCCACCCTGAACAGAAAACGGGGGCAGATCGTGGGCAGGTAGGTCAAACGTAGTCCATATATGGGCCCCTTACAGGTTTCTTATGCATATATAGCGCGGATGACGAAGAGAAGGTCAAGGAAGCTCATTTTCACTAGAGACTCGCTTATGTGGGTTTGTGACCACGCGCGATGTGATGAAAACATTCGGTTGGAAGCGCGAATTTCGCATAAATTGGTAGTAGAAAAGGGTAGAAGATTCTGGAGTTTCTACTGAAGGTGTATATAAATTACAGCGAATGCCGAACAAAATCGTTTTTAACTTCTAAAAATGCTCTCTGAAAAGGAACGCGTCGGAACAACTTCGTTAAACTTAGCAATCGCTAAATTAATTTAGTATTTTGGTGATTTAAAATTGCTTTATATTTCTTTTGAAACTGAATAAATTGAATTCGGTTACAATTTGAATGCATTTATTCGATTTTTGCCCCATTTGATACTGCTGTGGAGACAATTTGTTCTGAGCTATTGGTGCAGATTAAGAAGATAGGGTCAGCATGCAAGAGTGTTGAACGAATTTTTTATGTGAGAAATGGCCAAAATATTCAGTCGCCGAATACTGAGGGGGAAATGAGAAAAGGTAAGAGAGACAAATTCCATAGATTTGATATTAAATTTCTAAGATATGCTCTCTGAAAAAGAAAACTGTCACATCAACTTCGATGGATAAATCAATGGCGAAATGAATTATTTTGTTTTAAAATTGTTTTTTTTTCCCCTTTAAAATTGTTTTATAAACACTTTTTGGAACGAATAACTAAAATACAGTGAGAATTTAGCTGGATTGATTTTTTTTTTTTTTTGCTTCATGTTGCTACAGAAACAATTCGTCTTGAATTTCCAGTATCGGTGCAGATATGGAAAAAAGTATCTTTAGGCAAAGGATTTGGCGAATATTTTATATGGGAGAAGTGGACCAAACATGAATTTGTCACTTATTGGAAAAATTAACAGAAAGATAAAAGAGAAACATATTCTAGATTTAAACAGACAAGTAAAATTAACAAACTATTACGAACGCTAAATTTAAGCGAAAATTTTCCAAAGAAAGAATTTGATCAAAAATATAGTAGCATCAAAATGAATACTATAATAGTGCTCTAATTACACAATTTCTAAAAATAGGAAAAAACTAGAAGAAAGAATTGTATAGCATCCGTTGAACAAGTGTTCAAATCGCAATTCAGCATTTTTGCAGAGAAAATTCTTTTAGATTATAGAGAAAATATAATGAATTTGAATAAAGCTTTTAAAATAACTCGAAAATACAAGGACAAATTTAATAAGCATTTTACATATCTCTTACTAGCATATTCACGGAAAATAAAATTTAAAAGAAAATATTTATTAAATGCAGAATAGTAAAAATGAACTTTGGTATTACACTATTTCTACAAGGAACAGTTTACAAATGTAAGACATAGGAGACACAATAAAAATTTTTTCCTAGAACAGAAAATATTTCAATAGTTATGATAATAAAAGAACCATACACTAGATGAAAATGCTAAAAAAATCTTTATTTTTTTTTACTAGCTAAAAATAAAAAATCTACCAAATCTAAACAGTCAAGTAACAATATCCATTCCCAAAAATATTACAGAACTTCTTTTTGGAACATGATTTATTAACTTCTCTCTTATTTAAGCATTAAATTATTTCTTAAAGAATATAAAAACATCCATACAATAATTTAAGGGAACTAGAATAGTTATAAATAATTGAAAACAAATTAATTCCATATTCAAAGGTTAATTATAATAATTATTTTTACTCACATATAAAGCTACCGAAATCAAAATCGCATCTTTTCCGCTGGCAAATAAACGTGCAAAATAATTTTACCTTATTTCTGCCTGATAATCACCGTGCGACAGATTATAGTCCTTTTTTTTTTTTCTTTTTTGACTGGGATAAAAATAAATAAATGGATCCAAAAACTTTTTATATCACATATAAATAATTATACTATAATAAAACTAGTTTTATGCCATTTAGAAAATAATACATTAAGTAGACAAGAAAGAAGAATATCATGGGGAAAAAATAATAATAAGATGACACAGATTACAATATAACAATAATTCATGGCCATTCAGAAATTCTATGCGACCTTGAATTGAAATTTTTCCCCCCAAAACTGTCGTAACTTCAAGGCTTACTATACATTCTCACACAGATTCAACATTACGCTCATTACCGTCATAAAGCTGATTGTGATCTCTTGTATATTGGTCGACAACATTAAAAAAATAAAGCAGTAAATTTTATTACTTTAGTCATTGGGCAATTGATGACGTATAAATTCAGTCAACGGTTTCGAATTTCAATTAAATAGATTAAGCTGCAAGAAAATATGGATTAATGTTTCCCAATTATGAGCCCCGATTCAAATTAATTCTTGGCTAAATATTTTGATTTATTCTTTGCTTTTTCATTTCTTATCTTGCCAAGAAGTTTGAGGAAGCATAAAAGTTCGTTAGTTTGATTGGGATTTATCTGCCTGTCGACGCCATTTTGAAGAAGAGGAGTCTGATGTTGATAAATACTGAGTTTTTCCTCTATTTACGCAGTGTTCATAAGCCGAAAAATTAATGATATTACACAACATTCAAAAATATGTTTATTCGTATATTTCCTTGAAATGATAAATAAACATATTTTTTTTGTCATAAACAACGAAAAGAATTTAATTCATTAAATGGCTGGGACCAATTATTTTTGCATGAAACTGAAATCACACAGCAACTATTTTATCAAGAAAGTATTTTTAATGTTAATTCTTCTATGACATGGGATCTATCATGATTTCCCCGTCAATTAACACTTTGGAGATGTTTTTATGATGTTGTTGCGAATTCAAAATTCCTCCCAATAAATGAAACGTGACTTATATAAATTGGATTAGAAGAGAAGTTTAATGTATAGTATAGAGGACTAAGCAGCGAAGAGGTAGTTGCGACGTAAAGTAGTCAGGAAAAGGCCATGACGACATGAAATTTACGGTAGAAATGACGATGTGTAACAAAATTCGCGCTTGTTTTCATTGCTTGTTTAGATGTTTTCTATCACCGTTAAATTTTTGCCAATGAGTTTCGAAACGCCGTGTATTGGTTCTTTAAAGGAAATTAACGTGAAAATAGCATGTTCAACTCCAATTTTAAACATCCTGAACATCCAAATAATATGCCAGCATTTTTTTTCTCAAAGAATTCGTTACAAATTAGAAATGAAACACGATTACAAAATGCTGCAGAAATCTGAAGTTTCTTTTTAACAGTAGATAATTAAAATTGGAATGTACATGGGGAAGACTATGAAAAAAAAATTTCAGTATTATTAAAACTACCTTCCCGAAAAATTTTCAATTTCTATATCACATACGTTAAATAAAATATGTTAACATGTTTGAAATATCTTGCAGATGTTTACTGTGTAATGCAAAGTTTCAAGCATTTTTGAAGGAAATGTTATACAAAATTAAAATCGATTTCTCCACTTTCCGAAGAAAAGTTTTAGATAAATGTATTATCCGATAAGTTCTTTCATTTAAATTTATAACTCAGGAGAAAAAAAAATAACAATTATTTTTTTCCCTAAGAAAAACAGCGTTTCGTTATCCTATAGTATTTAATAACAATTTTAAGTTTCGAATTACTTCACGCAAAAATTATTATAGATATCCATTCTGTATTTTTTCAATATGAAAAACTATTCTAAAATTTCTAATATTATAGAATGTAAAAAAGTATTCTTTCAACATAGAAATATTCTAAATTTCTCTCTAGTATTAACGGAAATTATCTTCAACTTCAACATAAGCTACATGTAATTATCTTTCAATCAATTTACCAGGTAATTTAGATAAGGTATTAAGAAGTATATAAATTGTTAATGTTCAGTCAAAAAATTGGAAAATCAGGATATAAAACGCAAACGACAAAAAAAAACCATTCTGATATATTATCAGATGATAAGGAAACCAGATATATATCATAAATTTCAGAAAAAGTTTACTGACAAGGAATTCTGTCTTATTATTTGACTAATCAAAAATATAGAGGTAAAGTACAAATGATTATACTTACAACAAGCCGTCGTGAATCCTATATGAAGTTAATTCCACCTAAAAAGAAATACTAAAATAAATTTCAAAGGTATAATAACAATAATACAAAAGGGTAAATGCATTTTATCACATTCAAACTTTTTTTTAAAAAAAAACTATAAAATTATGTCTAATTTTCCATTACTAAAATTTTCCTTATAAATGCATTATTTTGAAATTACATTGAAATGAATATATTCACAGCTTGCTTGCTCATAATACAAGATCGTGTTGTTTGCTAATAATTAGAAGCCACCATTAGAAAAAAATATTTTAAGAAAAAGATATAAAACTTTAACTAGCATTTCCTTCCAGAAAAAAAAAGGATAGAACAACAAAATGGAGTATTTAAAATATAATTGAACGCGGAAATGTACCTAAATAATAACGAATAAAATGTTAACATTTAATACACTAGAAAATATTTGTAAAATTTGAAAAATACCGATATAATTAATCTTAATCGAAAAACTTTATGCAACTGAGTGATAACATTCCTCGAGACATTACAATCTTCAAGATGCCATTCTTCAAAACAATAATGATTAATTAAAAGAACTAGTTTATTCAGTACGTAATTTTTTTTTTTTAATTGTAATTGTACGATGAAAAATAAGATAAATGTCATGAAGATATCAATTACAGATGTCAGTCTAAAGTATGATTAGAACAACTAATTGTTTAAATATCGGATTAAAAGAAAATTTTCACAAATAAATAAAAGTTCACATTCAATTAAAGTACTTTTCTTGATTTTTAAACAAAAAAAATCCCTGAAAAATTATTAATAATTAAATGTAGTCGTAACAGTACGTAAATGAAAATTGAAAGAAAATAACGAAGTTTTTTTTTTTATTAATTTAGATGGTAGTTTGGAACTATGTATTCTTTACTGAATTTGCTTACAAACTTAGCAAAAAATAAAATCCTGTTTATTAAAAATATATATATATATTTTAACTCGTTACATATAGTAATTAAATGCTATTATTAATTATCTCTGCTTCACTTTTACCTTTGAACAACTTTAACAACATTTTATTCTATAAACTGATTTTTTACAATAACTTTTTTCACACATCAAAAAAAAAAAAAAAAAAAAGAATTTCATTTCTTTCTATACGTAATTATTTTTATTTATTTCGCTTTATAGCAGGAATTAGAATTTCATATTCTCTAAATACAACCGAAAATTAGAAAATTCAACACATATACATTTTATTTTTTTTTAAAAGGAAGATTAAAAAAAAAGTAAATCAAATATTATTCAAAGTAGAATAAAGATATTTTATATCAATAATTTTGTTTAAAAATATCTTTTCATTATTTAATCATAACTTTAATCAATCAAAATAACTCATTTCGTTATTCTGACATCTGATATCCAACAGAATAACCCTGGAAGATTTGAACTTAACTTCCTGTCACACACCATAGAATTCATGGAGGAAGAACCATCTCATTTAATGCGGCGAGATGCTGTTGCCAACACGGAAAATAAAAACTAGCGTCTGCTGAGCGATCTTCTAATTACCGTTGATTTCTTTTCATTTTTTTTTTATTACATTTCCACAAGCAACTGTCGGCTAAGCTCAAACAGCTACGCTAATAAAATTCGAATTTAGAGAACCATTATCTGCACAATCCATTCAAAAGTCGTTTAAACAATAATTCTAAATTAAACTTGCTTGTTAAAATCTCATTATATATCACGCTACAAAAGATTTCGCTGACGGTTTAAATGTAAACGCGCTTGTCCTTTTTTTAACAGTTTAGTAGCTTTAATGAGTTTGCTAAACGCGTGATTTATGCTTAGTGTAAATTTTCCAAAGGTGATAACTATAAATTCAATATTTTAACGTACAAAAGGAATAATAATTAAAGGAACTTAATTAGAAGGTATTATACGTTTCATTATTAAATTGTAATTAACAAATTTTGCGAAAATATCTTATTTGAAATTAGTATCATGATTGTGCTTTCTAAAATCAAAATAAAAATTGTTTGAGTTAAACAAAAACTTGCTACTTCTTTTTTTGTTCTTTGTTTTTATTTTAACATCAGCAAATGAAAAATTTAACGCTCAAATTATGTAATATTTTTTTTTTAAAAAAGTTTCTATTAAAATTATTTTTATTTAATATTTCTATTTCTTAGTACTTTTCAATTCAACACTGTCACACCTTTCATTTATTTTTAAATAGTATTTTATTTTTCCTTTTTGCAGTTTAAAAACCAAATAAACTTTAAAATTTTGTTAAGCACGCTTAAAAAATAACGATGTTGAATATTATACCTTTATACTAGTAAAATTTTATGTCAAGATTTTATGAAAAAATACAACTAACCAAAACTGATTTTTTTTTTGTTCAAACAATTTGATTATACTCTCTATCCCCTATCAGAAATTTTTAAAAACAAATATTATGCCAAGTACTGAATACGATGATGTTTTTATTTAAATCATGATCCACTAAGTATTAAGTATGAGATTTCTTTTAAATTTCTCATAAAGCATCTTAAATATAATTTTTGCATCTTCTCATAAATGATTATAGATTTAATAAAAAAAAAGAACTATTTATAACATTTAACAAAATAAATTGCTTCTAAGGATATTTTATTTGTAAGTTGCAAAGTATTACATATTTATTTTGCGAAAATAATGAAAATAGCAGTCAATTATAAATTATCAATATATTTCCTCCAATATAATTAATTAAAAAAAAAAAATACGACAATACGAAATAAACACTAAGCTAAAGTCTCAAAAATACTTAAGTACTAAGGAAACGGATTTTATTTTTTTAAAAAATTACATATTTGTTTGTTCTATTTGTCGAGAAAAAATAGCTTACAATATAAATTTTAGAATTATTTGTAAGTATTTTTTCAATATTTTTAAATTCGGTTCTCTTAACCTCTTGATCATTTATTGTGATCCATATATGCGAAAAATTTGTCACCTATCAAATCAATATTACTTACAAATGAAACAAAGCAAAGATTTGACATTTTTACCAAATAATATTCATAACTTATTACATTATTGTTCAAAATTTTCACGTAATTTTTATAACATCTTAAAAGTTAGAATCAAGATTAATCAAGAAATAATAATTAAACACTTCTTTAGAGTTACGAAAATCAATATTTTATTGCACGCAGAATCTGAAGTACAACATTCATCAAAACTAATAAAAGTAATATTATCTAGTAGAAAATGTTTGGTTTCGAAGTTATACATATTTTTTTAAAAAATTTAGAAGAAAAAAATATATACAATTATTTAGAAAATCAGAACATTTTTTCAAAAAATCCTAATAAAATTCAAATAAAAAAAATTTATATAAATAATTTGTCTAAAAATTGATGTCATTAAGAAAATTATGTCAAATATGTGTTTGAAATTTCGAACTATTGGGATAAATAGTTTCTGAGAAATCTTGCACGGAAGCTAAAAATTTTAATGGTTTGAAAAATAACAAAAAAAGATGTGTTAACAAGATTTAGTTTTTTTCTCTCGATAACTCTGGAAATTTTGGTAGCTTCGTTAAGTTTTTGGAGCCATTGTGTTCAGAAACAATGGGGATCAAACATTTACTTTAAAAAAATGGAAATATGGAAGTTTAAAGATCTTGAGACCCCCCCTCCTTAATTTTTTAATTAAATATTTTAAAATTATAAAATGAATTCTGCACCTGCTAGTGATTGAGGAAACCAGATAGAAAACTCGAATGGGACGGGAATTCAACAACGCCCATGCAGAGCCCCAACACCCTGGGGCCTTAGGCACACCCGATCTTACGATTTAGGGGCGCTGCAAGGACATGAGGCGAACAGCTATAGACGAATAAAAAAGCTAAATCATCATTTAATTTTTGTAAATCAAATATTTTTTTAAATGAAAACTTTATTTTTCAATACAATATTGAAACATTATAAAAACTACATTCTTGTCATAATTTAAGTAAACACCGAAACAAATTCATTTCATATTTCAAATGGAAAGGGGCTAATTTCTAAACGTGAAATTTTGAGACATGATATATGAATAAATTAATCTCACATTTGATTAATTTAATTCTTAGTTTCGCCTCTTTTATGCCACTTCGAAAATCCAGTGGATGCATAAGCAAAAAGTACAATCTAATAGAAGTTATAATCAGTTTTCTCAATATGAAGCCTTTCCCCCAAAGAATTTGAAATATTATTTGCTTCATTTGTTATTCAAAAGAAATTATTTCACGCTACATTACGAAATTGAATTGATAATATATTGAAAATATACATTAATTTACTATTCGAGGAATATTTAAACTGTTTATTTTTAAGTTCCCAAAATTAGTACTAAATTATGAAGATATATTTCCATCCTGCATTTCAGAAAAAAATAATTATAAATATTTCTAATAAAATAAGTAAAATTAAAATGTTCAAAAATTAAATTGCAACATAATGAATATTTATACATGTTGCCAAATCGATCTAATTTATTATTTTTTGACAAACTTCAACATCTTTAAAACTGTCTCTTATTACTAATTATCCAACTAAAAATTCGAAACACAGCTTTAAATCTGAAATGCACAAATTTCTTAATTTTTTCCTTGTTTTTTTTTCATGTGTTTTTTCACCTTTATTACTTATAACAAAAATATATTTACTTTTACCCAAAAATAAATACAGCATGTATAGAATTCTATTGAATTCATTAAGTATTAAAAAAATAAATAAATAAAAATTACCACATTTCGTACGGTTTATTGAATAATTATGAAGTAAAGGACCTTAATCCAATCAATATATAAAATTGCGATATCAAACCTGGAAAAGTGTTTCTCTAAATAACACAAACCCGGACATCCAAAAAATAAATAAATAACAGGACTATCAAGATCACGTTCACCCAAAATGCCACTTAAACGACCGCCTCTTTCCTGACTATAAGCATCAAGTTCACATCAGAAAATTAAAGGAGGAAAGGAATATTAAAAAAAGAGAGATCTTGAACTCTTAAACGGCGGGTAAATGGGAGGGGAAAAAAATAGAGAACGTCAACCTACAGTTACTGAGCATGGAGGCTATTTTTGATTTGGGAGAACAAGGAAAATTATTGTTTCAGCTGTTGATGTAATGCACTCTATAGCGTCGCCAGCATTGATCGTGACAGAACGCGTTTTGCTATGTAAGAAATCATTTTCCGGCAGACGATTTGGTGGGAATGAACTCAAGTGAAATAAGAGACATATTTAATCTTAAAGAAGAACGATCACAGCGTGAATGCAGAATTCGAATCGCGTGAACGAATGACAGCTGGCTTATTGGGAAAGAAACCAATGCGGAAAAACTTGTTCTTTCCTGTACGATGTTATTTTTTGCTATGTGGAGCCATTTTGATAACGATTACAATGAAGTAAACAATCGTCTAAAAAGTAATCTCATTTGTGAACATAGTTGAGGTTATATGCAGTTTTTATATGCCGGAAAAACTTCAATCATTTACAAGCGATATGAAGATAATTAATTCTTTTTTTAAAATATTACAATATAAAATGAGTACGTTCCGTATAACGAATTCACGATTCGAATATCCCAAATGACTAATGAATTTTAAGCAATTAAAAATCTTTTTCCTACTGTTATGTAACAGTCAATAATCAGTTTTTGGAACACAATTCGCAGTATGCTATTTTTTAATGATCTCTTTCATTTAGGAATACTATATTAAGCCACGAATATATTTTTCAACATCAACTTCCCAAATCTGTATCATTAGTATTAATAACTGTTCTAATTCTACACTAAAAATCTTCTATTTTGTGAGATAAAAATTTACACAATTATATTAAATTAAGAGCCGATAAAAACTAGATATATATAGAAACTTTCTAAATTTTGCAATACTCAGTAAAAAAAAATCAGGTTTATCGTGTTACGGTTTTCTAATTCTTTACATGGTCAGTTATTTAGAAACTTTATCCATTTTGACATTCACTTATAAGCAATGAAACAACATTATTAATTTTAATTCAAATCTTGTAAAATTCAGTTTAAACCATAGTAAATTAATATTTAAAATATTTTATTAATTGTATATCACTATGTCATATTTACGTCAGTACACGTAAACACAACTTTTTTTTCAGAAACATCTTTCAGTTGGACAAATTAAATGTAGGAAGCGGGCATACAATATTGAGATAAAAGCAATTGTTTATTTTGAAATTGTTAACACAAAACTTTGAAAAAAATATGCTTTCCTTTAAAAATAAAAAAATTAAATAAAAATTTTTTTGAAGAGATGGTTAGAAAAGATATTAAAATGAAACTTTTGCATCAATATTTAATTTTATAAAATAAGAAACAAATTAGGAAATAAAACGTACACTGAAAAATGCAAATCAATACATTTTTACGCAACTAACGTATAATTTGTAGAACATATGTGAATTATATAAGAAACGAGCAATTGAAATAAATAATCGTGACTACAATGAGAACAAAAAATACTAGATGTGACATCTAAATTTTTGTACAATAAATCATAATTACTACTCACTAATATTACTCAGTAAATTTTTTTTTAATCACGATCAAATGTTTTAAAAATTTTAGTGAAGTTTTAAGGTAATAATAAATTTTTTTGAACAAATGTAACATAATTACCTCAAAAATAACATTATTATTATTAATAATAACAAAATCGTTGCTGAACGTTTTTGTTATTATTATTGTTATTTCACTATGTCACAGTTATGTTAATATACAAAAAACGTCCTACGACAGAGTTGCAATGCAGGTAAACCAGTTTATCGGTTTACCGGTAAATCATGAATTTGACCCTCAAATTGTTGCTGGTAATTAATTCTACATTGTTTTTATCGGCAATTCGGTTATATAATTATGTACATAACTATAAAATACACTTCTTAGAGCTTATTCTTTGGATTGGTACAGAAAAAATAAATATTGTACAATTCTTCAAACATCTACAGTAACATTCAGAGGCAATGATTGGTGCCAGGGGCGATTCCCTCAATTTTTTGGGAAGTTATTAAATTTTTATTCCGTTTCATCCGCCCAAAACAAGGAATTGTATACAAAACAATTGTATAATCCCTGTAATAGATTTGTAGAAATTTTAAACTTTTACGGGTTTTTTTTTCTCCCCAAATCAGTTCAGAAAGCGATAGATGTGTAACGCCTCTTTATACCCGCCCCGTTAAATTTCTGGTTGTCTACGAACTTTTTGTCATTCCCTCATCCTCCATGTCTACTCAATCGCCGCCACTGGATTCATTACACATGACAGAGAAACTTAAAATTATAAATCAAATCATTAACAGAAATATAATATAACAATCCACTTCCGGCACACACAAAAAATATTAGTAAACCGTTAAAAAAGAGAGAGAGAGAGAGAGAGAGAGAGAGAGTTGGAATATTTTCAACAAGAAAATACATGGGGGAAATATGTTCAATTGGTGTAAGATTCTTTTAATTATCAAGCCAACAAGCGAGGAACGTAAAACTGTTTTTTCTGCGATGCGATTATTCAGTACAAAAATTAGATCCCCCCAATATATATTTAGGAGATCAAAATATTGAAAAGTTATGTTTCTTAAGAGCTTATTTTTTAACACATATTGACTAATAGATCGCGCATTTATTTGTATATTTTATAACAGTTTTTGGTGAGAAAAAATATTCATGTTATTACTTATAATTTGCTTAAAAAGTTTTTGAATTCAATACAGTTTCACAAATTTTTTCATAATATACAAGAATAAAATAAAATGTCTAGTTATCGTGAATTTTTATTTTATACCCACAATTTGAAGAATAACCGGTTTTCCAGTTTTGTTTGACAATTTTACCAAATAACTGGTAACAGAAGTCGGTAAATTAGCAATCACTTGCGAGTATATAAATTAAGACGAAAGATAAGTAACAGATGAAATTTAATATTGTCCCCCCCACACACTCAACTTCAAGGAATTATGGTTCAAAATAGATTTAAATTGCGTCAATTATATATATATACCCTAGTATAATTAATTCTAAGCATATAAACAACATATTTCAATACGCTAGATGATGTCAGCATACCAAGATCAAACTACAACGTTTATATGCTAAACTGTGAAAGCATACAAATGATATGTTTTCACAGTTCAGTATATATACGAGTAATTTTTTTATAATGATAATTTTAGGGCATTAAGGAAATTTTTCGAAATTTAGCTAAAATGCAAACAAATATTAAAAAAATTATAATAAATTGTCATTAACATTGATTAAGTATGAAATCTAATGGGAAAAAGTTATTAATGAAATCACATTTAAATCACAAGGTAGAAAAATCAATCGAGGTAATTAATTATAAGACTACAGAAATAAAATTTGGCATATGCAGTAGTCCTTCGATAATCCGGCACCTCACGTTTCCGGTCCTAATCCGGCATTTTTACACAGGCACATAAGCCTTACCGATATTATTTTGTCTTTGACTTCAAGGTATGATGCAGGCTATCAATACAAAACAACATATTTTTGTAGTTCTAGTTATTTCGTGTGTTTGAGACTCCATTTGCGTGAATCGTATTAAATTTTGTGCAAAAATTCATAGCTTTTGCTGCTTAAATGTGCTTTTCCGGTAATCCAGCGGTAATCTTATCCAATATCTGACAGATTGCCGATAGAGGATTGTATTTATTGCTTCAATATGCTTTCTCATACACAAAATCAAAATTGACAGTCCACACAAAAAATCAATTAATTCATACATCTAATTTATTAACCAAGCTACAGCTGTGACGTCTGCCCTTCAAGAACCAGCACTGGCGCCATACCTCAATCTAATGGATTAGGCAATAACTATTAAACTCTGACAGAAGACACGCAAGAACAAAACAGTCTGTTAATTATCACAGTAGAATATCTAATGTCTAGGATATCCACCAAACTCACAATCCTAATTTATGATTTAAATAAGAAATCTATCTTACCGCTTCACTCGTTCTTAATTCTACAACTCGCTTCAAAAGTAACTACGAAGCAAAATATTTTTAGTGGAACTCTTCATTCTTCCAAACTATTAGAAGAATTTCAATCTGAATAACAATTTTCTGACAGCAAGTCGTTTCCTCAGCCTCCCTGCATTTTACATTAATTCTATTTCCTTCATAAATCATTTTATCGAAAACCAATTCACTTCACTTTTATCTTGATCTAATTTATCTAATCACATTTTATATTGGTTGGGAAGAAATTGCAATTTTTTGTAATTCAATTTACTATGAAGTCCCCTAGGTTAGAGGTAAGGAAATAGCGAACAGCCCAACATCACACAGCTAACGATATATATATGGTTATTCAGCATCTTTTTCGAGATAAGCGTTTATTATCTTTTAATATTAATTATACAGATGCAATCAACTATGAAGAAAATATTTATTTTAATACAATAAAAGGATTTCCGATACTCATGTTAAACACAAATTTATTTATATTTATTTATTTTGAAAATTAATAACAAAATTATTATTTAAACAAGCACGCAAATTATGGGGGGGGGATTTTTTTTTCTTTCCCTATATACTGTTTTAAGAACTGCAGTCAACGTCACAGATAAATAGCAAAACTTCGGTTCTTTAAATCTTCCATCTTAAACCAGACACGAAACAGTTCTGTACCCGCAGAACCTCCACTTTTTAACTTGGTCATGTCTCCGATTTTTCCAAACATTTACGCTATGTATCAAGAAATGAGGGTGCTTCTCTTTCACTACACCCCTCATAAAGTCCTCAGAACGGTTGAGTTCTGTTTTTTATCAACTCGCATTTGACTTTGAAATACAGACGTCGTTTCGGCGCTGTTGCTCTGTGCCAGTGAGTCACCCGTCAAGCTTTTCGCTTTCGGATTTTTCCAGAAGTTCATCAGCGGTTAGGCACAACCCCCCTTCCCCTTTTACGAACGGATATTTTTGTTCTCATAAACAAGACTCCTCGGGAGCTCCGTTAAAAATAGGAAACTTAACGACTCGCGGGAAACGTTTTAGACATCATTTGCGCTTAAAGAGAAACGGTAGACTCCGAGCATTAGAGGTAAAAGCAGACCGAAGTTTCAGAAACCCCGTTTTCACAAGATTTTAGAACTGCGCCTGTGTGAACTTGCGTGGAACTCTTTTTGAAATGTATTAAACCGGCATTCATATACATTGAAAAAGAACAAATTTTATGATAATTGTAACGTTTTCTTCCTCTCATTATGTATTTCGACGGACATAATTCAAATATTCAGCAGTTCTTAAATGCATGTCTAAAGAAACAAAAATTCTAACTCGATATGTGATGTTAGGCTATCCGCGATTTGCTTTTAACTAATCTCAGGAAATTTATTGCAGTTTGAATTGCATAAAATTATAATTTCTTCCAAAACCAAAATGAAGTGCGATTAGGTAAATCAGATGAAGATAAGAAGTGTAGTGAATTGAATTAAGGATAAGCGAAATAGAATTGAAAGGAAAGAGAAGGGAGTTATAGAGGATAACGATAAACTGATAGATAGGCAAGTTGGATTGAATCATCATTATGTTGGAAGGAATTCCTTATCAGAATAATAGGGGTCGAATATGCAATAATCGAGAAGCGCTTGAATTGGAATGAGAGATTTCGTAAGCCACGGCTTTATTATTAGAATATAAGTTAGGATTAAGGTATGTGCCAACCCAAAAATCATCGTTCTCGCGAAAATTCTCGAAAATGCCTCTATTATTTCTTTTTCATTAAAGCCCGCATATTTACAATTTCAAAAATCGTTTGCATTTGTTTCTAGGGGAGTTGGTTAATTCATTAATGTAAGTACATAATTTTTTAAGAAACATATAAATCTTTATTTGCTTTATCTGGAAAACTGCCATTTTAATTTTTTATTACAAAAATCTCATTTCTTTTCAAACGCATTACATTTATTAAAATGAAATTTTACCACAATGTTGTGAGCCTCAAATATAACTTTTAAGTATATAACCATTTATTTTGGAGCTATTTTTATTTAAAAAAGTGATATATTCTGTTGTAAAATCATGTTGTGTTTATAAGTTTTGGCGTAACTCAGAAAGTTTTAAGAGATAACTGCATTTTTGCTGCTTCACAGTACAGATAAACATATATATTATACTGTTGAAACAAAAAGTGAAATATATTGAATAGAATTTGTTATATGAACTTTAACGTAAATATCAATTTTTACTAAATTTTAAACAAAGATGGCCAAAATTTGAGAAATAAAAAAAAAGTTCTCATAAAATAACTTTTGAAGTCACAATTTTATAGACCATTGTAACTAAAAACATGGGTGTTTCACAATTTTTTTTTTTTTTTAAAAAGCGCACTAAAGGTAGGTATGTACCATAACTGCGTAAAGAAAGATTCGAAAGAATCTTGAACTCATTGATTTTTTTAATACTAAGATATCTTTGGAGTCAAATAATGAAGGCATGACGTCACAAATGAATTAAACACTCAGATTTTAGTCTAATCTTTCATCTCCCTCTCAGTCTAATAAACCCTCAACGCGCAAGCAATCTAGCCTGGAATAATAATTTTTAACATGTACCTCATAATTTTAGCCGTAACCGCGTTACCCACAATCAATCTATTACCCACTTCCTCGGATCCCAGAGTATATAATTCTAGAAACATGTGATTCGGGCGGGCAGAGCGATGTCCGCACACTCTAGAACAGGGGTCTCCAAACTTTACAGCCTTAGGGCCATATTGATTACTCCAGTAAATTCCAAGGGCCAAAACCATATTATCATTCATTGTTGCCGGTGGTAAAAAGTTGAATCAGTCCACTAGTGGTGTAAAATATGATTACTTTTTTGCCAGATGCCTCTAGCGACGGGAACGCTTTAATTTTATGCCTCTAGCGACGGGGACGATACTCATTTAATTTCTGCCAGATGCCTCTAGCGACGGGGAAGCTGATGTATTTTCCGTATCGTATGGGTATCCGTTATAATGGGGTACCCGCATCGTATCGCCATAGTAATCATTGATTACAAAAGTAATGAAATACACAAGTAATCATTGATTACTTTTTTCTTCAGTAATCGTTACTTTGGTTCCTAACGAGTAACGAGTACTCAAGTAACGAATGAGTATTTTTTTTACATGAAAAAAAAAGTCCGAAAAAGTACGCCACGTTTAAAAAAGGCTGCAAATCGGACTAAAGTCCGCAAAACGGCAACACTGCATATTATTAATTTTCCTGTCATTATCTGTAATTTCTAGATTAGTCGTAGAGTACGAGCGAGCCATGAGGAGTAACGTGACAGGACATCTGGTGGACACAAGCGGAAATAGGTAGTACCTTCTATCGCTAACAGATGGCGCTAATAGCACTTACAGAATAATCTCGTTGGTTCGAGAAAGTTCTGGTGTCTTCCACTCACTTCTAGATGGCAGTAAGTGGAATATATAAGAAGGCTAGTGGCGCAACCACAAGTCAGTTCCTATGACACTGCTGTGAAATAAAATAGGTACCTCCTTAAAACGTGTTTGTGCGTGTTTAAGTTTAAGACATCTTTGTAACAATATTTTGATTTGAATTGTTGCTTTTGTGTGTGATTTAGTAGAATGGAAAAGAAGCGAAAAATTGATAGTGAATGCAGAAAATTCAAAGATCAGTGGAACATTCAGTATTTCGTAATTGAGTCCAGTAACAAGGCGCTATGTTTGATTTGCAATGAAAGCATAGCCGTTCTCAAAGAATATAACATTAAACGTCATTATGAAGCAAAACATTTTCAAAATTACTCAAAATATACAGGAAGTTTGCGGACAGAAAAATTCGAAGCTATGAAGCTCGGATTGAAATCGCAGCAATCTTTATTTACAAAACTCAAAACTGAACAAGAGGCTGCAACTCATGCCAGCTTTCGTGTGGCTCTTGAAATTGCAAAACGTGGAAAACCATTCACCGATGGAGAAATGGTCAAAGAATGCATAATCGCAGTAGCCGAAGAAATGTGCCCTGAAAAGGTAAATTTATTAAAAACTGTCAGTATGTCAGCAAACACTGTGGCTCGAAGGGTAGAAGACATCGCTGAAAATATATCCTCTCAACTGTTCAACAAAAATGGACATGTTGAGTGGTTTTCTTTGGCCTTGGATGAGTCAAGGGATGTGTCAGATACTGCTCAGGTGTTGATTTATATTCGAGGAGTAGATAAAAGCTATGAAGTGCATGAAGAACTTCTTGATATGTATAGTATTCATGGCACAACTACTGTTTCAGATATTTTTAAAGGAGTTGAAATGGCCATTAACCAAAAGAACCTTCGATGGAAAAACTTGAAATGTATTACAACTGATGGAGGCAAAAACATGAGTGGGAAAGATAAAGGAGTGGTCGCTCTTGTGTCAAAGGCTGTAGAAAATGACGGTGGTTCAAAACCAATAGTCTTACATTGTATCATTCATCAACAGTCTTTGTGCGGAAAATGTTTGGATATGTCTGAAGTTCTGAAACCAGTCATATCAACTGTTAATTTTATCAGATCTTTTGGGCTGAATCACCGACAATTCGTGCAATTTATTGAAGAGATTGGAGAAAATGACTTACCTTATCATACTGTCGTACGTTGGCTTAGTTGTGGGAAAGTCCTTCAGCGCTTTTTTGAACTTCGAGCAGTGATCGAAATTTTTTTGAATGAAAAGCATCGCCCTCTTACTGAATTGCAAAACAACGCATGGCTGTGGAAGTTAGCATTCTATGTTGATTTGACAAAACATGTGAACGAACTGAATTTGAGATTGCAAGGAGAAAACCAGCATCTTCCTGATTTATACACTAATATGAAATCATTCCGGAAGAAATTGATACTGTTTCAATCACAACTACGAAGTAAATGTTTTTCACATTTTAAAACATGTGAAATATTCAGCCACACCACTGAGACCGAGTTTCCTATCGATTTTGCAATCGAAACTTTGAGTGCTTTGAAAATAAATTTTGATACTCGTTTCTCGGACTTTGATGCCATTGCGAATCAAATTAAGATTTTTCAGAATCCTTTTGATACTGACATTGAAACCCTAGCCCCGGAACTTCAAATGGAAATGATTGATCTACAGTGCAGTGATATAATTAAGAACAAATATCAAAACTTATCTTTGTTGGAATTTTATAAGTGTCTTCCACTGACACAATTTGATAATTTGCATAAATTTGCTCGTGGGCTGTTTTCTGTTTTTGGTACTACTTATTTGTGTGAGAAGACCTTTTCCAAAATGAAGTACACAAAAAATGTTTACAGATCTAAATTAACTGATGAGCATCTTAAATCTCTTTTAATAATTGGTACAAGTAAAATTAGTCCACAACTACAAACTATTGTCAGTGGAAAATCTCAATTACATAAATCTCATTAGTATTTCATATGTCATTATGCTTGTTATAAGTTATTTTTTCATTTAAAATGTATAAAATGTTAGTTGGATTCATTTCAATAATTTGTTAGTTAGTATATAGTAACCTACAACAATGTTATGAGTAGTTAGCCCATGACCATATCAATGTAGATGTCATATTAATAATTATTCAACATAAAAATAGATTACTTCAGTAAACTAAATTTAATTTGCTATAAAAAATAAATATGTTCTCTAGAAGGAGTTTTCTTTCAAGTATGCTAGCTCTCCGCGGGCCGGACAAAATCTGTCCGCGGGCCGGATGTGGCCCTCGGGCCGTAGTTTGGAGACCCCTGCTCTAGAAGATTCTTCTAAAAGGTCAGTGAGCAGAAGCTGTAGGTTCGCACAAGTTCGCAATGGCTACTAATCCTCTAACCATCATCTATCTACTTCTTCAATTAGGGATTCGCTTTTATATTTATATATATATATGATTCTCCTACTCAATTCATTACATGTCTTTACAACATCTAATTCGTATAAATGACATTTCATACGATTGGGTGAAGGTTTTATTTTATATAATTCACTATATAAAAAGTCCTCACGCTTAGTAAAAAAAATCGTAAATAGACCAATGTTACATAATTATACGAACTATGACGTACAATCTTGAATTTCAGGTTAATCATAGATTGTCTAACATAAGGTGACCAGATTTTAACATTCGAAAAGTGGGATACCATTGGGGGGGGATTAAAAATTTGGTACCTAAAAAATACCTACCAGTGGTACCAAAATAAATTACTTACTTAAATCATCTGAATAGTTTATTTGTTGAAATCACTTCTTTAACTAGCACACAGTACGATGCGTATCGTATGAGAGACGGTTACAAAACTCAATATGCGAAGGCGTTACTTCGTGGACGACCAACAAACTCCTCTTACAACCTGACCCTTCTCCTCTCTAAAATTACCCTCCGTTTCCAATTTTTGTATAAGATGTAATTCCTTTGTAACAATGTTCCAAATGATGCTAAATCGCTAGCAAAACATGTCGCAATAAGAATAAAATCTGTGGAAATGTACAAAAAGTTCTATTTTCATTTTACAGCAACAAAATGTTTTCGTCGCTGCCAATGCCGAAAAATGCCACTGTTGATTAAGTCCAAACAATGGGGTCGTATTCTAGCAACTGATTAAGACAAACTTTGATAAGCAGTTCCTGGTAATCAGTTCTCAACAATTCTTTTTATTATTAAAGTTTAACATCATAAAATTTACAAAAATAATAGAAAGCTCATATCCAGGTGAAATAGCTACTTGGAAACCGAAAACCGTATATTCCCTTCCCGTTCCCTAGCTTGTCGTGTATTATTTCTAAAAATCGGGACTTTCTTAAAGCCCCGAGGAAAGCGGGATAAATTGTTAAAAATCGGGACTGTCCCGCTAAAAACGGGACGTCTAGTCATCTTAGTCTGACATTAAGAAATTCATGCTATGTCAAAATATTTATCCTTAAAGGGGGAGAGTAATACGAATTCGAAGCATTTTAAAGCATATCCCTTTATAATGAAGTTTAAAATTTGGTGCTGAAGGGCTTGAGTGGAACTCTTTTCTAAAATTTGTTTTAAAAAAATTTCGACAATTATACCAGTTATACTGTACAAGTTTATCAACCGGTACAAATTAATGCTAAATAGCTAAAGTAATAAGAATTCAAAGTAGGGTGTAGTATATTGCACACTTTTGAAGCAGATCCCTTTCTACTCAACTCCAAAGTTAATCTAATTTGTAATTTTCTAAATTTCATGCATTTCCTTAATAAATTTATAAGTTTCATATTATCAATACAATAAGGCACTATCACGCATAACGTTATCATAATAAGTTATAGCCTATGTTTGTCTCAGGGTCACTGTATAAGTTATTACTATTTACTTATATTAAATGTTTAAATCGCTGGAACCATTCGCACATCACACATAAATAACAGGATAAAAAACATTGCCAAGTTTAAACAGATAACCTAAACGAAATGTTTGAAAGCTGTTTACAAGCCTTTTAAAACTTGCTATGTTCATATGTATGTATTCCAGGTAAAAGCCTGAATTAGAACTTTAGCTCATTTCCTATGAACCGATAGAACTAAAATTTTGCATATTCATTTACCTCTGATACCGATACGCTCTTGCAGTGATGGACTTGAGGGGGTGGGGGTCTTGGGGTCAAGGCCTTACACTTAACAACGTCCAATTGCGTTTGAATTTTGTACATACGTATAGCTCATATAATTCCTTTATTTAGTACTAAATTTCCAATATTATAAATTTAAATTAAATTAATATATGTAAAAAAAATAATAATAAAGTTTTTGTTTAAAAATGGATAAAAAAGGAACAAAAATACTTTTTAAATGTAAAATAATTTTTAAATCATAAGAACTTGAGGCACTTTCTAGATACCTGGGCATTTACCGATAAATCATGTAGCTACAGAAGTACCTCAAATTTTTATAAATTATCTTATAATTAAAAATAATTATTTTAACACCTTTTAATCCATTTTTAAATAAAGCCTCGATTTAAAAAAGTTTTTCACTTATATTCATTTCTGATGTTTTAGTTATTTCGTGTGTTTATGTCACTTTATCTGCGAATATCGTATTAAACTTTATACAAAATATCACTTTTCTGTTTAAATGTGCTATTATTAATGATTTTCCGGTAATACGGCGTTTTCGGTAATCCAGTGGAGGATCTGGTCCAATATATGCCTGGCATAGTACTGTACAAGATAAAAATTGATAGTAAAAAATTAAACTTTTCGATCTGAAAAGAAATATTTTTTAATGAATTTTTTATAAAAATTCGAAACTAAATTCGAACACAGTGCATCAATTTAATCGTTTACAAAAAAAACTTTTTAAATTTTAGAAGTAATAGTCATCTAACAAACAAAATGCATGTTCGATGATAAAGTTCATTGTAATATTATATATTAATTATTCAACAGAACTGAACTATTTAAAACAAATTTCTATTTTCAGAAACATTTCACTCGCAGGTATTAAAAAGAAATTTTTTTCTCCTTCATCAGATACCCGCACAATACACTTCGGCGAAAAAGTATATGACAGAAACATTACATCATTTCCTCTATTACATTCGATAAAAAAAAAAAAGGGGGGGTGATAAAAGAAAAAAAAAGAAACTAGCAGTCAGTCAGTAGTCAGAAAAAAAGTATCCGGTTTTACCACCGGCACACAAAGCGTTAAATAAGCAAGAGAAAACAGATAATTCAAACGTGATTCAGAATACTTTTAGAACTTAATCAAAAATTGTAACTAGTTTCAGCTGGTTTCATTGTAGCTCACTGAATTTTTTTTTACATTAATCCATTGGCCTTGAAAATAAATTTTTCTCATAAATATATCACAAAAAATTTTGTTAAAAAAAATGATAACGATAAAATTACATTTCTAAAAAAAAATCTGTACAGTACATTGGAAAATCAAAGAGGAAGGGTAAAAAAATATTGCAGAAGTGAGAAAAGCCTGCATTATCTTGCTGGTTCTTTTTAATACTGAAATTCAATCACGTTACAATGGGAACAGGTAATTACTTTCAAATTTGGTTTGACACGTCCTCTAGAATTTTTTTTTTACCTCCACTTCCTAAGTGGAAAATCAAATAAGTAGTAATTACTTCTACTATTCTATCATTCAATACTTTAAATTAAAAAGGAACCGAGAAAAAATTCAACAGCGATGTTTTTTTTTTAAATTTTACCTTAAAAATATTATAAGAAAGATTTCATTTTCAATATACAATTTCTTCTATTTTCATTACATGTCCATAAATAACATTTCAACATAAAAAAAATAATCAAGATCCCCCAGTTTATATATTTACTTTTAACAAAAGTTTTTTTTTTAAATAGTTTGTTCTCGATAGCTGATCAGTTTTACAATTTCATTAATTAAAATATTATCCTTTTTTAATTAAACAAAATACGTGTAATAAAATTACAGTACAGAAAATTATGAACAGAATGTCTTCTACGAGCTAATGCTGTTTTACCCATTTTTATGTAATAAAAAATTAAAATTTTACACGAACTTCTTTTCACACTAGTGCCACGCCTTTCAGAAGAAAAATACCCGGATCTATTCCTGAGTGTTTTGTTACAGTTATTATTAACAAAATCAGTACTTATATTGCAAATAAAAGCAGATTCAGCAAGAGATAAAGATACTTACACCAGTTCCGATTGAATCGACGCCGAAACTGCCTACCAAATGCAGAATAATTTTTTTTAATGCCACAGTCGGCATTGCTTCCAGCCAAAGAGCAGAAATCTAACCGCTCCGGTGTCTTCAAAAATGTAGCCACTTACTACAACGATCACATATTCTCACGAAGATAGCGACTTCTGATGACGTCACAAGGTCAACGGGTCAAACATTTGTTTAACGATAAAAAAAAACGAAGCAGGGAGGGACATCAACAAGTATCAAAAAATCGGGATTGAGTTCCACGTTTTTGAGCCAGCCTTAGCAAGTCTGCCTATCTTGTCGGGGTTGAGGGTTGGTGCACATGACGAAATAAGAGCTCGTTTCATCGCCTGATAGCTATCCATCTTTCGACAGGGTGGTTGTTACAACGAGGAGGAAGCACACTCGGAATTTATCGCTGCTATCCAACCGATAACCGAAGAATTCTGTTTGGTCTAACCATTAAGAAGATGGATAAGGTTCCCCTGAAGTGGTCTGGTGTCCAAGATTTCACATGACGGCCTCGTGATTTCGGTAGTACACGTATTTCAATGAACAACTACTTCTACTATTTCGTTAGTTCATCAGATACTTGATCAGTTGATCACACGATCTGCCCCTCAATATCTTGCTGATGGTGGTTTGCGAAATAGATCATTTTCTGAATGATACCATATCAATCCTTAGTTATTTGTAGGTACTAGGATCACACCAGCTAAGCAATTCTACGGATGTTTATTTCACAGATGTAAACATAATGTAAACAATGAACGTGCTAAAATAACAAATTAAGAAGAACATTGAAAATGGCTTTGCTAACGTTTTTTTTTTTTTTTTTTTTTAATAATTATTCCTTCTGTTAAAATGAAATTTAACAGAAAAAAATTGTTCTCATTAAATTTTTAATTTTTCCTCTGTTTCAATGAAAAAA
>BMAW01012843.1:79492-124967 GCA_019974015.1 Nephila pilipes
ACAGATAATTATTAACTACTGATTATTTGCAAGCAACTTTACTGCTTAGAAGTACTAATTTCGAACTCTAGTCAGAAATATTATTAAAAAAAAAAAAAAAAAAAGGATCACATTCACAGCATTAGTACAAAATTTAACTTGATCTACGTTACATTTATTAATAAATGGAAATGTTTTAATACGGCATTTTTTTTGTAAGTTTGTGTATGAGTATATAAATATAAGTAAAAATAGAAATTCAGAATAGAATAATTGCGTATGTAAATATTTTCGCTTCCTGACCAGCCAAACTTTAACATTTTATGACCCGGCCATTTGTAAAAAAAAAAAAAAAAAAAAGTAGGCCTACAAGAGCATTCGGTTTAAAATTTTTACGATCGAGCCTTTTCTAAAAAAATTGCACGGCCCATGACTTGAAGTTATGTGCTTATGGGATTCAAGCTACTTGAAGTAGATAATAGTGAATGCCCCATAATTATTAAATTTACAGGCATTACTTATCCTAATTTAAATACTTTATTATTTATCTATCAAGAAATTATTATTAGTTGCTTTCCGCATTTCTGTAAAAATTATTTAAAAAAAAATATTTTCCAAAACAAGAAAAAAGAACGGCTAAATTCATGTTTCATGTTCCACAGATGAAATGGCGAATCATAGCAAAAATGTTTAATTCTATTTTTGTAGATAATTGTTTTAATTGTAGACAATTGTCTCTCTCTCTCTCTCTATATATATATATAGACTGAGTATTGAAGAAAAAAGCATGATATATCTTCATTTTTTTATATTGGTCATATTCTTATGCAATTTTTCATCAAGATCAAAAATCAGGTTATGATTATACTAGAGCTAAAAAATAGAACAATGAAGAAGGAAATGTTAAGTCTAAAAAAATCTAGAATAAGAAAGAGAAAAAAAGCTACACACACACATATATATATAGTTTTTGTTCCGTGTATTTCAAATTTCAGGAGATTTCAAATATTCCACAATACTACGTGTACGGAAAGACTTAACAATTAAAAAATTAAAAGAAAGAAAGAACTGAATTCAGATGGAATATACATAATAAGTTAATTCATAAATATCTGTTATTAATACATTCGCATCGGGTTTGGGAGAAGTGTGAGCTTTCTTGATAAATTCTTAGATAACATGATTATATATTAACAGTGATGCATTACTAAACTTGTTAGTACATATGTTTCCATTATATATGAGTGCTTTATAATCATTTAGTTACATAAATTTAATATGGAGTCGTTTCTTTTACCACAACGAAAAAAATTGAAAACGAAATTGATGGTAAATTATCGAACTTAATACTTGATTGTGATGATGAAATTGGTATTATATCTGTCAAAAAAAAAAAAAAAAAAAAGGTACGATCCTGTTTTATATGAAACAGACAGTGACAGTGTCTCTTAATTAGAGGAAAATGAAAATGCTGATAGTGAATCAAAAATTGATATTAGTGATGTGTGGGATGATACTGATTTATATATATATATATATATACCACAGAATCATCTGAAGGAAATTCGAATGTGGCGTTAATTCAAGAATTTTTGAAAATGTCATTGATAGTTTAGTTTTCATTAACGTTGCATTAGAAGCAACACAAGGGCTATTGGCGACGGACCACGTAATTTTGAACCTCGATCAAGTGACGAGAGTGACATCTGAACTGATTAATGATTTCTGACTGATATCTGAACTGATGTTTTAATGATTTCTTGGATAAGTTCCCAGAAACATATAACTAAGAACGAGTAACAATGAAAAATTCTACAAAAATGCACTAAAGTGCACTAATTATACTCTAATGATAATAATAAAGCAATTTCTTGGGAATTTTTCTTTTTTTAATGTTTACACATTCTGTGAAATACCATTACATAAAAGAAGCTATTTCACACGCTATCGCATTTCTTGTCTAAAGTGCAGCCGAAAAGTCTTTAAAATGCGGCCCAAACGCAAATTACGAAAATATTTAAATTTACACATTCAGTTAAAAAGTCTTTAAAAAGCAAATGTACTAATTTTAAATTTTTTTTCTTTAGCCTTGGACGAAAGTACTGACGCTTCTGATACGACACAGTTGGGAATTTTTGTAAGAGGAATCTATGAACATTATAATATCACGGAAGAAATGGTTGCTTTAGTATCGTTAAAAGACACAACCAAGTCTGTAGATTTATTCGATGAAAAGGTTTTCCTTATCTATGAAAAATTTATCAGCTATCATAACCGATGCAGCCCCTGCCATGGTTGGTAAAAATGGGGGACTCGTTAAAATGGTTAATAATGAAGTCGTCTCTGCCGGCAATATGATCTTGATGGCATATCATTGTAATATACATCAGAGTAATTTATGTGCAAAAATTTTAAAAATGGAAAGTGTATTAAGCGTTGTTATATAAAAACCATTAGCTTTATAAAAGCAAAAGGACTTAATCATAGACAATTTGAAGAGTTTCTTAAGGTAATGAATGGGCACTGAATTTGCAGATGTTATTTATTATACAGAAGTGAGATGGCTCATTTAGGGGAAAATGCTCAAAAGATTTTACGATTTGAGAACTGAAATAAAAGTATTTATGGAAACAAAAGGGAAACCCGTGAATGAATTTGAAGACGAAGATTGGATTTTAGATTTAGTTTTTTTAGTACACTTAACAGAACATTTGAATGATTTAAATTTGAGACTTCAAGGGGAAAAAATCAATGTATTAATAATATGTTCCAAACAATTACAGCGTTCGAAAAAAAAATTGAAATTTTGGCTTAATCATATAAAAGTAAAAGATTTGACATATTTTAGTACTTAGGCTGCATATAAACCTGTGAGTTGCACAAAATATACTGTATTAATTTTTGATTTAATTCAAGAGTTTGAAATAAATTTCAAAATTTTTGAAAAAATGAAGAGTACTTCCAACATATTTTCTACATTATTTTCTCTATAAATAAATTAATTGCCTTCAAATCTTCAAATGGAATGCATTGAATTGAAAAGTGACATTCAACTGAAAGAAAAATTTGGGAATGTTTCTTTACTGGAGTTTTATAAAGATTACCTATCCCGCGATAAATATCCTATTTTTCACTATCATGCTTTATTAATGTCTTCAGCTTTTGGCAATACCTATATTTGTGAACAATTATTTTCAAGAATGAAGCATACAAAAAACAAAATTAGGACAAAGATCACTGACAAACATCTTGAAAATGCATTAAGAATTACAACCTCGTCTATTGAACCCGATACCGATTTGCTTGTTCAACAAAAGCAAATTCATCCAACTCATGAATTCGAATTTTTTCCATCTTTATGAAATCCAAACTAAATGAAATGAAACTTTTACAAATTTAAAATAAATATGTACTTATGCATATCTAATACAAATTTTAAAAAATTATAAGAAAAAGAAGTTAATTTATTTTAATAAAACTGCATAGAGTTAATTTTTATTTCAATTTGTTGAAAAAAAATATTGTATGTGCGGCCCAGCATTTTTTTTTTTTTTTTTTTTTTTGCGATGTGGCCCTCAAACGGACATAGTTTAGACACCCATGTGCTATCACATTGAAAAACAATACTAAAATAAATTATGGACAACTCCTGAAAATTTTAATAAAATATATTCCTTAATGGACAAGTCAGAAAGGTTTTGGGAACGGAGCTGAATATACCAATACTTACTTGTAATATGCACTTATCTTGTTTAAAAGAAATTTAGAAATATTTGTGGAAACATATGTACCATGAATTTTAGTATTAAACAAGCTTTTCAGTGCGTTCTTGAGAGTGTAGCCCAGGGGCATGCGGTAGTTGGTCCTCGACGTCCCCTAAATTATTTTTAAGCCAAAAATGCCCCTTTAGATATATTCTAAACCCAAAGGTTAGAAAAACTGACCCTGTAGTGATCATTGATCTACACCAATGCAAATCTCATCAAGCTATATCATTTGATTTTAATGATCTGACCATCATTTCAACGAAGTTAATGAACTTAACTTTTTTTTAATTTACAAACATATAAGCAAATCAAATGATTTTTTGATTGAAATGTAATTGTTGACTCTGCATTCAAAACTTTTGCTATTTAAAATACATATTTACATTACAGAGCAAACATTTGTTGAAATTAATAGGCTTGGGACATTTAATAAATCTCTGTTAAGAGTCTGAAGACTACACAAACTCTTTCGTTTCATTTAACAGTAATTGTTTTTGTCAACTTATTCATGGGTTTTCTTCTACTCGCATTGTGTAACATGTCTGGCCCTAAACTTTAAAAGCTTTTTTTTTCTCACATTTTATAGCACTCAATTGCGCTGAAATTTTCTATACACGATTGTTTTGGATGACAATGCGACAATTTAATTATAATTGATAAAAATTAGTTGAATAAAACTAATTATTTAAAGAATTAAATTTTACGCCGTTCATCGCCAAATGGTCGCCAAGGCGAAGAGGTCATTGCTTAAACTCTCTTTTAATAACAGAAGATATCTCAGTAAATCCATCTTTTCCTTTATAAAAAAAAGCATTGCAGGGAAGCATCTACTCATGTTCGTAACATTAGTCCCAGTCTTCAAGATAGGCGAATGTTACTTAAACTTTTTGGTTTTCAAAATAATGTTACGCAAAATGATAAGTTTGAAAGGAAAACCATGTTTTAAAAATTCTTTTTTTACCAGTGTTTTTATTCAATCAAATAATGTTTCCTTCATTGCGCATTTTTTATCGATTATAAATATACCACTCTTCGGAGCAATGCGTGGGTTATTGGCAACAGACCTCGCAATTTCGAACCTCTGTCTTATGATGAGGACAATACTATAGTTGGTACCTCCCACACCGCGATAACGAAAAGGCTTGAAGCCACGACACATATAATACGCATCAGGCCGCACCTGATGGGTCTTAAAGTGGATTTAGAGACTCGAACTCATGAAGCGGATGAAACAACACTGGCCGCAAGTTCGCGATCATGATCACAAGGCTATCGCAGCCACACCCTTTATTATAAAGATAATTATTAGATAACTGTATACTTTAATGTATTATTTTAAAAATCTAGAACAAATCTCAGAGCACCATTTATGCTAAAAATATATCTAAAGAGTGTAAAATGTTTTATGAAATAAACTAGAAACTCTAAAAATGAAGAAAAGCTTTAAAAATATATATCGAAACATAACTGTATGACCACATCACGAGATTTGAAAATGAACTTTTATCCTTTGCGCTCTGACCCGAGGTTATCTCATTGCTTTTGTCATTGTTTATAATCGATTGCGGTGACTTCTATTAAATTATCTCGACTTTTCTTGCCTATTTTATCCCCCCAAAGATCTTGCGCGTCATTTGTTTATTATATGCCTTGTTGTCAAGATTTTGCTGGGTTTTTTTTTAAACCTTTAGCTCCTTATTGATTTGTGTTTCTGTTTTCAGTAATCTAAATAATATTTTATTCATTTTTGTGTCTGTGAATCTGGCAATGCTATGATATTTTAAATAATACTGCTAAACGAAATTGAATTCTTTCAATCAGCATAACAGAAATCAACAAAAATTTGTCATTAAGAACACTTCTGCTTTGGGGCAGTTTTCCTCAAAATTTCATATAGATCCGGGTATTTTAGTGATTACGGAACACCATAGTGTGAGTGCGTATGTACCGTCTCGATAGGGAAAGCTTGTATTTAAAAGTTTAGACAGTTGGTCATGATGTAATTAAGGCTTCCACCGACCAGTTCTAAACATAATGCTAACTTGCATTGCTAACTCTATATAATTTCCTACTTTTCATCTCAAAGCTCTTAATGCTCGTATTGCAAGAAATAAAAAACATTCGAAAGGGGAGAAAAGATGGAATTTCTTTCTTTTTCAGCCTTTCCGAAATACTATTCATTATTTATTTAAAAAAAAAAAAAAAAAAACCTAAAAACTTATTACTACATTATTGATTTCAAGAAAGATAGTAAGTAACCTGAAATAGGAACGGTGAGTATTTTTTTTTTTCCCGAGAGGGAGGTGGTAGGCAAAACAGTTATGGAACCTATGATGTAGATAATCAGTAATCAGTTGAAACGCGTGCAAATTTAAGGATCCTTAGCAAAAGAATCACTCCAGATATTGCAATAGAAAAAACAGAGAACGAGATAAGCAAACCGTATTTGAAGAAAATGACGTTGAGTGGAATATTCGTCTCGCTTCAATGATATTAAAATGAGGAATCTCTTGTGATAATCCGTTGATGATCAAAATCGTTGCCAGATGTTTGATACCATCACAATATCACAAAATGCTCTTATTGTAAAATGTGGAAGCAGAACAGCATTCCAAATGATCTGAAGAGATGAATTTCAGACAAATTTTGGAGATACTCTCTCATACTAATGAGCATGAATGAACATTACATTTTTTTAACAACCTTTGAAATAGAGAGGTGGGGGATACAATTCTCAATAAGGTAAAAAAAAAAATCCGCCCTGAAATGAACAAACAGCTGTTTCGAATCTTCTAGATTGTTTAATAATGACTGAACATAGCAATTATTTACAACAATACAAACTACTGTAATTTTTCTACTTGCAAGACCAGCGTTCTCATCATGTATAAAAAAAAATTTCGGGGGTATTTTTCAATTTCGCCGGCTCAAATCTCGCCAACCAGGTTTTATTGGCGACAACACACAAAATACACATATCCCGTTTGGCGTCGGTTGTATCAATTTTGGCGACTTAATTGCTTTCGCCGGTGAAATGGAAAAGTACCCAATTTTTCTTCTGTGCAGACATTAAGAATTTTTCTGTAGATAAACAGCAGAACCTCATTAAAATCATATCTCTAAAACTCGGATAGGTCTACACGAAGAATTTTTTTTTTTAAATTTGAAAAACGATCTGCCTATTTCAATAACATTCGTTTGTTTAATCCACGTATACTGAAACATTTTCTTACTGAAATTTTCGAACATCTATATTTGTAAAAAAAGAAAATGAGGGGGGGGGATTTAGAACTTTAACATTGCACTAAATCAATGTAGAACAAGATCAGAAACAAAAATAAAATAACTGCCCCGACACGTTCCCCATTTTCAAAACTAGCAAGGACAAATTTGACCACTCGCAGGAGTTGATGGGTGGTGGAGAGTTGCGGCATAAAGCCGTGCTGTTCTGATATAATTATTTGATGTCGTTGAAGGTAGTCGGTATATCTGTTTAAAATTATCAGTACTTGTCGAAGATTAATCGCCAAGCGAAAGAGAAATATCGCCAAGTAGGTTGTTTCAAAAAATAAGCTTCACGAGTTTGGCGACGACTTGGTGTAATCGTAATTTGACTGGCGTCGCTATAACAGTTATCCGCTAGCTTTCCGAGAATCGGAAGTAGGGGAGATGGTAGTTATCAGCATGAGTAGAATCATTGCCTGGTTTTAAAATAAGAACAACCGAAGCCGTTTTTCACTCTTTAGAAAAGTTAACTAGTACTAGCATACAGTTAATAACGTAGTTTAATTGAAGAATAGTAGGCAGGGGGAAGGTTTTTAATCATTTAATTTGTTACGCCATCATTACTGGGATATTTATTAATTTTGATTTTATTTATATATTTTATATTTTCAGATGGTTGACATGGGGGAGGGCAGGTAGTACGTTATTTTTATTTTGAAGAATGAAAGAACCAATTTATATCACTCAGTCCTTAAAAATAATGTGAGCTCTGAACACATCGAAATTATGAAAACATTAATACACTGCAAGTCAGGATGGGCACATCTTCACTTGATCAGTGTTTGTACCTGCATGATTTTTCCTGTTTTGTTTGAATTCGTGAGTGTTTTTTTTTTTTTTTTGCTCACTGTAAAAAAAAAAAAAAAAAAATATTACCAACGTCAACTACTACAACACCGAATAAATTAAGGGAAAAGATAAAATAAATAAATAAATAAATAAAAGAATTCCAAAAATTGATGTCGCAATATCTTTCAAAAAAATAACGAGAACGATTTTATAAATTTTAATGTGTTTGCTGTTCTCAAAGATTTATTACTTCTCTAGCATATATCAACATTTTGTTTAAAATCGTGAGTGTTTAATTATACACAAAAAAATATTACCAACATCAACAATCAGAACACAGGAAAAAGAATATATATATAAAGAAATCTAAAAATTTATGTTAATAATGACAAATTAAAATTACCTACAAAGCAACAATTTAAAATGTTTGAAAGTGTTTTTGTTTTCAAATATTTATTACTTCTCGGGGGGGGGGGGGATAACGAGCAAAAAATATTTTTAAAAAACTCATTGTCTTTATTTGATTTCTTTGAAATAATTTAGTGTCAAGCAAACTACGTTTACTAAAAGATATCTTCTCTCACCATAGCATCAATAATCACTGTTTAAGGATAATTAAATCGCAAACTTAAAAATAGATTTCACTTTAGTGAATTATATCCATCGGCATAAGGAAAAAAATACGGGTAAAAAGAATTTAAAAAAAAATTTAGGTCATAAACATAGGATAAAAACAAAATCTACAAACTTAGAAAAAAGCCAAATAAAAAAAAACTTATCAACAAAAAATAATAACATTAATCATAAAAAATTATTATTTTATAATTTTAGTTCCGCAATTTAGTGTGACTGCTCAGCATTGCAATGGATTGAAGTTTTCACAGATATTTTTCAAATGCAGATGAAGACAATTAAATCACTATTGATTCTCATTTTATTGATTCAAAAGAAATCTACCTTAAAATTGTTAATTTTAAAAAAAAAAATCTTAAAATTTAAAAAAAAATAGCCGAATTACCCCTCAAATTTAAAACTTGGATTAATAAAAAAAAAAAAAAAAAAACTTTTTTTTCAATACATCTGGGAACTATTATTAAACTTTATGAGTAAATAATTAGCGAAATCAACGATGTGTTCAATAAAAAATGTCTTGCCAATAAAATATTCGGACGACGATCATCAATCAAAAAAATTAATCCAACAATGAGTAATTTCAAAAGAACTATGTACCACCATACGAATCAATAATTTTACTTCTAAAATAGATTTGTATTAAATACTTAAAATTTGATCATAAAAGATATTAAAATGTATTCTTTCAGTACCTACCCCTTATTATGCCACTACATTATATATATATATTACTTTCCCAAAACAAAATCTGAAAATAGATTATCCGTGTGTATGTGTGTGTATTTAATTTTCTTTTCATGAAAAAAAAAACTTTTATAAAGCTTAACTTTTTTTTGAATAAATGTTTGTAAGTCTAAAATACTCTATTATCTGTTGATTTAAACTTAAATTAGGTAACTATGCTAAACATTTAACAACAGAAAAAGCTTCCCAGTTCCCATAATTAGATTTAAGAAACTCCAGCAGACAAGATGTAACAGAATAGGATTTTTTTTGCACACGTTTTCTCGGGTTGGTAATAGAAACAGCTTTTAAAGTTTCAGACAGTTTTAAAAATAAAAAAAAATAAAAAAGTTTTAAAAATAGGTTAAGTCAAGTCGCGTTTCAAAGGAATAAAAAAAAAAGAACATTATCAATCAAATCCATTAGGAAATTAAAAAAAAAGGGATGGAGAGGGATTCTACAACTATATAATTATGATCCGAGTTAGATAGGTCACGCATTTTTATAAGTGTAAAGAATAAAAGAAATGGTTAAGTTCTACTTACACTATATAATTTAGCATAGATAGTTTTGAAACAACAGAATTAGGACCATATGTCAAAAATACTGTCATCAGAATGAAGGATTATAAAATGGATCTATTTTGTAACCTAGTGGAAGTGGATATTTAAAAAAATTATAGTAAAAAAATTCGACCACAATTTTTTACTATAAGAATCGTTCGCAATGAGAATATAATTGACGTTTTATGTTCTTCATGTGGAACAGAATGTGATGAAAGTTTTGCCACGTCAGATATCTGATTGCCTGCCAAGACAGAAATTTCAAAAAAAAAATTCCATAACTTTACATACGAGATGATAATGGGTTAAAGTAATTGAACGTACAGACTTAGTTTTCTAAGGAATTTCCATTTTCATAAAATAAAAGAATTGTTCAAAATTGCTAGTGTTAGAATTATTTTTTCAAGACATAAGATATCAGTAAACATTTAGTTACATTAAATTATTTTATGAAATAAATTAAGTGTGTTTTACTTTTTTTTTTTAAAAAAAAAAAAAAAAGGAGGGGAATCACGTAGCGTTCAATTTAATGCCACTTTGTAACCGCATCCCGTTACTTGACTCGTCTGTCATCTTAAAAGTTCTACCAAAAATAAGATCTGAATTTCAACACAAGTTCAAGCTCAGATAAGTAAATAAAATAGTTAATTCTATCTAGAATATATGTTTATTAACTCCTGTAATGGGAGGAGGGGCTGCTCTCAAACAGAAAACTTTCTCCATCTGCAAGTACTATCAAGTTCCGTTATTTATCAAAGAATATGCTAACCGGAATATGTTGCACGTACATCCGGTAATTGCTCAACAGTGCGTGTTCTTCAGCGCACATCAAGTTAACACTTCTTATAACAATTATCTTCAATTCATTTCTTTGTTGCTTTTATACGATTTAATTACATCTATTAACTCCAAATTCCAAAGTTTACATAATTTGCATCACATTCCATTTGATTGGGATGAAGATGAAAACTTAAATAAAATCAGAAAAAAACCCTCTTATGATAGTTGAAGGGGGGAAATTCGCGAATAGCCCATGTTGCAATTCATCCAAAAATAAAAATAAGGATCTACATAAATTTGTAACACATAATATATATCCATTCTAAAGAGTAAGTTAAAAACATAGAAACAAAAAAAAAACCCGTTCATATTAAAGATTTTTTATTCTGAAAAACGTTCAATTTACAAAATATTATGAATATTATTTTATTATAAAAAACATTCTCGAGAAATTGCATGTTCTTAAAATCAAACAACTGAACATTTCAACTATGTGAATAAAATATACAATAAAATCGATCATTTGATCTACTATGAATTGAAAGAAGAAAGAAAAATAATAAGCACTGCGTGCGTGAATTTTTCAACTAGATTAACCAATTGATTTTGATAAAAACAAAAAAAAAAAAAAAAAATTCTTAAAAGAAACAAACTTAGACGTATAATTATTCTTTGAAATCTATCATAAATAACACTTAACATAGCCAAAATGCCTTGAACAATTTTTACTCTAGTTTCGATCATTCCATTTTGGTTTTTCTCTTGTTTTTCCGGACGGTATTTATTTTTTCATAAATATGTAGTTTTCAGAATAATATAAATTTACATCTGCTTTACTTTCAAGACTGAGTTTTCCTAATTTACGGTAGCTCATTTCAAATAGTGCTTTTTTTTTTATAATTTACAGTTTTAATTTTCGAGTAAGAATGTACGAGAAAATTAATAGAACGATAAAAAAAAAATTATATAATGAGAATTTCAGTTATTTGATACAATCTTAGAGACTATGAGTTTTCATTTTTAGACACAATTGCTTAAACAGTTTTTATTCCATTGTGCAATAAAATTGTTGACACACGTTTCACGAAGATTCTACTAATCAGTTACCCTAAATTTCATATTAGTACCAAAAATATCTATTTCTATAAAAAAAAAACATGTTAATGTTTCAAGAAATGAATTGTTCTTAAAAACACAATTTCACTGAAACAAGATAGCAAATAATCGAGTTGCAACTAATACTAACTCGCTCAAAAACTGACTCAATACTGATTGTCAGAAATTAATATTCATTAATATAATAAAGAGCGTTTTTATACAAAAGAGTGATGTAAAACATTGTTAGTAAAAGGGAATAATAAAATAGTTATATAAAACTTGAAAAATATAATTATCTCTCGAATTGTATAATTTGTCAGTGAAAATGGAATAACTTTTTCTAGAACATCAGTTGAATGCAACCAACCTTTTCTCAGTGTTAGACAAAAAAATATGAAATATACTATGTGAATACTTCGAGAATGAAAACAAAAGAAATTGTGTAAAAGAATGAAAACAATGACAATTACTCCAGTTTGTTTTATTGTATGATGGAACTCCTTGACGGCGTGATTTGCTAATGCAACTGTAGTGATCGGCAAGCTATAGAAGGCATGCAATCAACCAAGAATATCTGAAATTTTATGCCTTTATTATTCATAAATCTTATTTATGAGTATAAATTTGATTCTTGTGCTTTTTACATTGATAAGCTAAACGTGATACAATCTTTACTAGAGACTGAAACGTGATAAAATCTTTATTGGTAACATCTGTTTCTCCTTTCTTTTCTCCAAAATGACTCATGAAAAGTGTTTAAATAGAATATGAGTTGTTTTTTTTCCCCTAATACAACTAACATCAGCATTTAAAAGTCTTTTATGTAATTTATCGGCTTTTGGTATTTTAAATTCAGTTTTAGGAATTAAAAATTCAAAACTCGATTGGAATATTTTCTCTCTTCTTATAGAAATATTTATGCCGAATCATGAAAAATGAATTTGTTTTTAATGAATATGTATTGATTCTTTATTTCGTCAGTATCGTTTGGGACAATATTTTTGTTCAAAAACTTTTTAGGCTTAAGTTTATTCCACCGATATATAGTTATTGGTATAATATTAATTATTCTGGTTAGCAGGATTTTAAAATGCATTTTACCATTGTGAAATTAAAAGGTAAGATTTAATCTAACCTTGAGGGCAACATTCCTTTCATGAAATCTAAGAATGTTTTTTTTTTTTTTTTTTTTTTTTACATATTTTAATAAAGTAAGGTATGTAAAGATCAACACTTCGGTGTCATAAGTTACCATTTTTGGTAATCAATCATTGTTCTAGAGAATTGAGAAAATGAGATATTACTCTATGCCAGCGCCATCGTGACGGGAGAGAGGGGGGAGGGGGTGCGAAATGTGGAGTTTGTAACCTACCCCAATAAGAATTGCTGTATTCTGAAATATTAAAGCTGACACTATTTTATACTGATTTTTTTTTTTATATTTTTTTCAGAAAAAATTAATATTCGTAATCTCGTACTCCTCTTAAATAATTTTTTCACCTTGAAAATAAACAATTAAATACCAAATAAATCTTGAGATAAGTAGAAGTGGAAGAAGCCCCCCTCCCCAAGAAAAAGTTCTCACTATGCCCCTACTCTATGTTATTAGAGATTGAAAATAAATTGTTATTACTTGATATATTAAAATGTTTTAAGAGAAAAATTCCATAAAATGTATATTAATAAAATTCTTTCAAGTTTTATTTATTCGTCGTATAACAGTCATCGCTAGCTACAAATGAAATTCTCTACATACATGTTTATGACAAATGAAAAATATCTATATCATATAAAAATGCTATTTATTTAATAGAAATAGTTAAGTCAGGTAAATAATGAATACAATCGGGCTTAGAAACGAAAAAAAAATTATAAACTGAGTTAGATATTATTTCGAATTTTATTTAATCGCTAAACAACAGCCATCAACAGTGTATTCCTATAAATTTAATCACATCCACGTTTACGATTAATGGATGACCTTATACACAGCCATTGGTTTTAAGGAGAAAAAAAAAAAAAAAGAAAAGAAAAAAGAAATTGCACATATATCTCGTTTTAGTAAATTGCTAGATAAGAATCTTTCGAAGTTCCAAATTATAAAAAATATAAATGAATAGAAAAGAACTATGAATTTGGCACATACTACCCTTCAAAATGAAATTATTTTGAAAAATTACTGATTTTAATTTCTTTGCTTTGAAACATTTATTCATGACAATTGATACAGAAAAAAAATTAAATAACCGTTCTGCCAACCTTACTGTCGTGAATTTGAATGATAATCTTTTTTTACATAATTATATTCTTTTTTTCAAAAAGAAGAATATCCAAGCATCTAAAGAAGATTAGAAAAATATATACAAAAATATTCATAAATAATATACGTAAAGCTTTAATTATTTATAAGAAATGATCGAGATATCTGGATAAAATTTATTCTATATATTAACTGATCCTCATGTACAACATAATGTTGTAAATTGCAACTATTCATGGTGATTTGTTTGGTTTCAGGAAGCCATAGATTGAAAAAACCCTCAGTGTGGAGAAGGTAACGCGAGTCCAATATTTTGGGTTCAACAATGACGACCTTCGAAAGCGCAAAAAAAAAAGGCTGAAAAAAATATATAACTCTGGATGATGACAATATAGAGAAATCTTAAGAATAATGAATAAAAAATTGCGCTTCTATATCGATTATTTTAAAACGTTTTTATGTATTTCACTTGGTGTGTGTGTCATCAAATTTTCGATCGTTAATTTAACCAACTTCTCATCAAGCTAAAGCTCTGAAACTTTGGGAATCGTTCTTACTCGCCTAACAATGCAATATAAAGACATTTGGGATAAGTTTTAATTAATATTTTCTTCAATAATTCAGTTTAGCCCAACCACTTGGTGCGATTTCAAAAATTAGCACAAAACTTGGCGATTTTTTTTTTTTTTTTTTTTTTTTTGGCTGAACTTTAAGCCGTAAGACGGACCAGGGTAGCCACATTTGGCAAAATACCGCCAAATAATTCTTGTCACCAAGGGTGGTTGGGTTAAACTGCATTCCAACCATTTAATTTACCGGATGAATTATTTAATTTTAGTTCGTTTTAACGTTTTTATGTATTTCACTTGGTGTGTGTCTGTCTGTATGTGTATCAGTGTGTCATTAAATTTTCTATCATTAATTTAACCAACTTCCCATCAAGCTAGAGCTCTGAAATTTTGGGAACCATTCTTACTTGCCTAACAATGCAATATTTAGTTATTTGCGACCAGTTTTAACTAATATTTCAATAATTTTCTTTAATAAACTTTGCCACCATATAAAAAGGTTGTTTTTAAAAACGTTGGTTTTTATCTCGAATTATTTAGCAATAAGTAACACTTCAAATGCTCCGAGATAATAATTAAAATTCAAAGAATACTGCGGGTCACTACAGTCTACGTACGGCTTCTTTAAATCAGACAAATCAACAAAAATATCTGTAATTTGCTACAAAATGTACATAAGAAAAAATTAATACGCTGAAAAAGTTTTATCCAGATATTTCAGTTATTTTTAGTAATAATTAAAACTTTATGGTACTCCCTCGTAGGTATAATTTCATTCACAGATCTATATAACTCATAATATAATATAACTCATAGATAACATGCATGATATAATTCCTACAAAATATGCATGATATAATTCATAGATCATACATGTATGCTTTGAAATCTTTGAAAAGACCATTAGAATCAAGCAATCACTATCGTTTAAATCCGACATTTCAACCAATTCGTATTAACCGCAATTATCTTCATAGATAAAACGGAATTATTTGAGAGAAGCAATTCGAACATTACGCATGTGAAAATTAGGATAAAATTATATCCAAAGAAAATTTAACAAGTTATTGTAAAGCATACTCAGAGGTTGGGGGGGAGTGATAGATATTATATAAATGGAACGTTTATATATAATGTTCGAAAAATTATTAGTTTATGATTCTAAAATTTATTTCCGTCATGACTACATAAATTTCTAGAAGTGCTCTCAATTTCTCAATTATCAAATTTTAAACAGAAAACTTTCAATACAAAAATGACAGATTGATAATTAATAAGATATATATGAAAATAAGATAATTATAAAAATAATTCTCAATCAAATTTAAAATTGTATTTTTATGTTATCGTTCTTCTTTTACATTCTACTCTCTCTCTTCAATATATTTTACATTAAGAAACCCCAAAATTATAACTAGTAGTACAGAATAGGTTCGAAATATAATTCTGGAATAACGCTTAATACATCCTGTGATATATTTTTAACTAAACTATTTCAATGCAGAGCAAGGAACCTCCTGTCACATAACACTGCAATGAATCTTCGTCGTGATCAACGTGACATCTTTCTGGGGAGGTTACGCAATGCAGCGGCCATGACATTCTCAACAGATTGAACCACCTCCTTCCAATATGATGTGTTTTCTATTTTTGTTCGCATTGATCGTCTGTTCTGTTTCAATAACTACCGTCCACTATGCATGTTTCAACAAGCATTTCAATCATTAACACGCTATGCATAGTGGGGTTTAAACACGTCGTGCATGAGTCAAAATATCCCAAACATACCTTCCATCAGAACATTGTTATTATTTTGGAAACACTTTACGGCTGAACTATCTTTTCAACTATGTACTCAATCTGATTTAAGGGGACTTAGTACCTTTGCACCTTCAAAAATTCAATTTTTCAAATTTGTTTTCCAAAAATAGTGTTGAATGTTAGGAGCATTTTAAAGGAAACCGCGTCAAAATCCGACAATTATTACGCCCTGTACAACAAAAAAATGTAAATGTCTAAAGTGGCTTGTTCTATGTAATGCAATGTAAACAAACCTCTTTTCCTCAGTTTGTTATTTTCACACTTTCCCACATGATTAAAAAAAATGTTTTGCATGCAGAGCTTTAAGATTTCACATGAGTGTTTTACTTGTAGATTTTTATTCTGTGAACCTCAATTTTGTTAATAGGATGATTAGATTTTATTTTATAACACGATACATGAATAAAAAGTTACTAAATACAAACTTGATAACTTTTTTAATTTTTTTAATATAAGATAAATTTAAAATTTGAGGTTCACAGAATAAGGACATTATTTAGCTTTAATTTGGTATAAAAATTATGGTTCTACTGTACATCTTTCAAATGTTATCTTGTGGGTAACGTAAGGTAAGCTAATTTATTTTTTAAATTTTTGTACGCATATTTCATGTTGTATAAGAAAATATATTAATTTAATAGCAAAACTTGACCCAATATTTTAAACTATGCACTTTATTATACAAACTGGCAAAGTTTCATATTGTAATGTGCAAAAATTGCTGATTTATGAAGAATAGAAAAAAAGTTTGTCAAAATGTTCTACTTTTGATTTCGAAAGGTACTAAATCCCCTTAAGTCCATAGTTTTTTTGCAAGGAAGAGCATTTGTTTCGGCACATATATGATTACTAATATCTAAAATGGTAAATATTCAGTTTGTTAGTTGACGTTTATTTCTAGCACACTTCGAAACGAGTTATTTTGTACTTTTGTTTGCACTGGCCGTGTGCTTCTGTTTCAACAAATAGTGTCCACTTCACAAGTTTCAACAAGCATTTTTATCATTAACATGAAATACATAGGAGGATAAAACACGTCACACATTAGACAAAATACCCAACACATCTTTGATCAAAACAGTACTGTAATTTAAGAAAAAAAAATTCTGCTCAACAAGTTTTTCAGAAACCATCACTGCTCATGTGCTCAAATTATGCTTTAAATCCACAGTTTTTTGCAAGGAAGAGCGTTCGAATTGGTACAAATATCTAAAATGGTAAATTATTCAGTTTGCTAGTTGGAGTTTATTCAACTAGCAGACTTCAAAATGAATTAATGATTTTTATGAAAATTTAATTATGTTCCAATTTTAAAATACTTCATCATTCTCGAACAATTAGGTTTGGATGGGAATTTGAGTGACAAAGCGAGAAAACTAACATCCTAAGCATGTTAGAATAGAGTAGTAGTCATAGTAAATATTGAAATAATATTTTACGTATCAGTAAAAATATACAGGCAACTTAAAACAGATTCTTGATCCCGTTGTGACCGGCAGTCTAGGGCTGTTAAAAATGGTTGCTCCACAATGAAAGCAAAAAATGAAAGGATGGACGAAAAGTGTATGAATAAAAAAATAATAATAATAATTTTTAGTTAAATAATGATGCATGAAAAAGCAGCATATAGAATGAATTCTTATGGACACGAAATTCCAAAGATAATATTTCCAAAAAATCGAGCAATCAAATTTCCATTTTGGAATGCATGTTTTTCGTTACATTCCATTGAGATTCCAATTAATCTATCAGAAGCAATATCATAATTTTATGACATCACTTCTAGACAGTGAGTAATCGCTTTTCAGAGAATCCATTATATTTAAATTTATCTCCACTGCATTTTGAAATTGATGATAAATTTAGTGAAATACCATTGCGCAGTAGTTTCGGTTTTTATTTTCACTTTTCGGGGTGAAACAACCCCCCCCCCTCACTTTCTAATATTCATGTCTAGACAAAAGATAAGATTAGGACCACAAAGAGGTCTTTACATATAAATATTACGATTATATTACTTTAAACTATAAAAAAAAAATTACCAATTTATAACTATATGTTTGAAGTTAAACTACTTTGTGATATAATTAATGAAATATAAGAATTCAAGAAAACATGAATCATGATTATTGATTATTTAAAGGGTTTTCAACAAAGTATAACGTCATAGATGAATTAGGGCGTCAAATTCATATTACGAAATTGATCCACTTTTTCAATGATTGACGAAAATATACGTCCGGAAAAAATTTAATAAAAATGAAATGTATGTTTTTTTAATATACCAATACCGTTAACAATTGCAGTTCGTTCATTTTTAGTTCAGACATGAATAATCTAATAAAAAAAATATTAATTTTTTCATCTAAAATTGTTGCTTGATACGTGAAAAGATTAATAATTTAATAATGTACACATTTTGCAAATAAATTAAATACATATCTCAGCACAATGGAAATAATATGAAATAAATACATAATAACAATATTGACTAACATTACAAATGTTTTGTTTATCACATACTAATTAATGTTATTTTCATCAATTTTATTTAATGCCGTAATTAATTTTAAATTTATAGAATAATTTTAAAATAAATACAAAAATTATTACATTAATTCAATGTAGAATAAATTCATCACATTAAGTGAAACAATTCTTTAATTATATATGTAAGGCTCATTAAAAACTATTTACTCTTTATTTAGAATCAAAAACTGTTATCAAAATTAAGTTTTCTATTCTTTTTAGAATAAATATTACAGTAATTATTTCATATCACTATTCAATCCTGATTTTTTATTGGACATATTAAAATTATTATTTAAAAGTAAAAATAAGTAGAGAGGATGCAGCAAAAAAAAAATTGGGGGGAGGGGGGGGTTCAGCCTCTGCTATGGGTTAGTGATCGCAAATTGGCTGCGAAGATTTCAAGGTTCACCATAAATGAAATGCCACAGAGGAGATTCCCAGTTTTTCCTTGTCGATAACATTTCTCAGAGTAATTTAAAATTTCTTGTTTCAGTTACTGAGCAACTATTACGTAATGAAATGCTCTTCAGTATTCTATGTTCAAGCCTATATTACACAATCTCTAAATAGTAAAAAATATTTTTTTTTGTAATAATGTATGTTTAATATGAAACATAGTATCTTAGATATGTTTTTTTTTATTATTATTTTGGTAACAAAATTTTTCTTGCAAAAAACAACAAAAGTTGTAAAATGTATTAGGCTTAACACATTTAATGTTGTAGTCTAACACATAAAACATAAGTGTTACGCTTAACACACGTTTTATCACTAAAATTATAAGTTATTTATCACTATAAAATAAATGAATTATAACATAAATAATGTTTTCTACTAAGTAGCTCAACTCATTTTTCTTTAAAAAAAAAAATTTGGGATTGTTGTTATTAACTAATTATTACTACATTGAGGATTACAAAGATAATTTTCAATATAAATAGACGATGAATTCGCTAATCCGTAGGTTTCATACCGATTTTTTTTAAAAAAAAATGTAGAAACTGTCATCAAATCTACTGCCAATAAATATTAATTTAAACTTCTTTTTAAAATGCAATTCGTAAAAGAAATATATTCGCTTTGGAAGCATTTTTCTTCCCAAGTATATACGAGTACACAAACTTATTTACCAGGCTTAATAATTTTTAAACTAATACTCTTAAGTACTACTTGAAAATTTTCATTCGAAATAAATACACAAATTGATAAAAAAAAAAATTCACAAGAAGTAAAAAATATAAAGATAATGCTTTTTTATATATTTTTTTCTTGCTAAAAAGTTTTTCTTCTCATACCATAGATAATTGTTTCGCAACACAAGAAATCTCTTAATTTCTTTAAGCCGGAAAGCTTGTATCTTCCTCATCTATCAACCGACTTCAAGGAGAAAAGATACAGCTTTAAATTATCTTCCAACATTTCATGCGAACACACTTAACTGAAGAAAAACCACACCATTCGGTCAGGAATGGCAGTTACTATAAAATGCTTTCGATGCACGTATCATTTTACAATGTAATTAATTAATTCATATTCAACAAAATGTTTTGCGCATTAATTTTTATAATAATGCTCACAGACAGACATTTAAAATATATAGTGACATATTAATTTAAATAATCTAATAAAATAAGTTTATAATCCAACTAATTAAATTGTAGCATTTAGTTCTGCTTATAAAAAAATTCAGGTTTTAGTACTTAATTTCTTTCGTGATGCAATAAATTCTTCTATGAAGTTTCAACGGCATCTTTATAACGGATGTGTTATAAAATTATTTAGATTCTGATGAAAAATTTATTTTTCACTGCTGAATGGAGATTGAGATTTCTGTTTTAAACAAAATGAAAGCTAAAAAAATTAAAATTTGAGACAGAAAAACGTAACTGTCAAATAAAATTTTGCTAGATCATTTCCATTATATTTAAAAAGAACATAGTATTAAGTTATTCATTCGTCTCTCCAATTAAGCTTAATTACTCCCCCCCCCCCCCAATGAATCTTACCCAAATATTTAAAAATGGAAATTATTACTGCTAAAATATGTTGCCACACCAAACATATATATATATATATATATATATATATTAATTTGCCATTTTCACGCGTTTTGAATACATATTTGTTCATAAAAGTTAGAGGGAGCATAAATCTTCACATACTTTTCTGAAATGAATGAAAATACAAATAAAATTTAAAATAGAATTTACATTTTAAAACATAATCCATCAACGATTCACCCAAAAATTTTTGCTATGATAAATATTTAATCACTGTTAGAAAGTGCAAAAAATATCCACGAAAACTTATTTGTAATTTTTTTCTTTCCTTTGACAATGCATACAACTTCGCGATCTCCCATCTCAGGAGGTTTCGTTAATTTGGTATAACACTATTAACATCTGCATGACGTCACTATTACGATATGTTCTTAGTTTACATTGATCTGATTAAATGTTATTGCGAAAAGAATATTACGCTAAGAAAAGGTCATCTTTAAAAAACTAAAACACAAAATATATGCTACAAAAATAACTCTTACTTATCTAACTCTATCATACTCCAAAGTTCAGAATTAGTCCATCCAGTAAAGATAAGCATCACTTCCTGTCCGTAGCGACTCGGATTTTTTTCTTCCGTTTTCCTTTCGTTAGCCAGCAGCAGATGAAACTTTCTGGCAGAAAAATACCTCTGCTTCGAAAACGGGGAGAACCCAACAGTGGCACAAAAGCAGATCCTTATTCATAGCCTCCACGACCACGTGATTTCCACGCGACGCCGTTTTCTAGAATCTTTTTAAAACACCCGTAAAAAAATTTCTCGCTCCCATCCACTTGATTTGGCGGCACTGCCTAGTGCAACTTTTCGCTCACTCACACAACTTAAGAGTGAGTTTCGTTCTACAGTGTGACGTCAACAAAAAAGTGCCTAATCGGGTAGCCAATCGGAAATGAAGGTGGAGCTACGTGTGGTGGTTGAAGACTACATGTGTTACATGTTAATTTTCAGTTACTTTTTTTATATATATTCTTTTTTCCCTCAATACTGGCGTGCGGGAACGGTTTGTTCTTAAAAGTTTACTAAGACCCGGAAAGAATTCTTTTTTCGCTCGTAAAAGGAACTTGGTTTGAAGGAATTTTATTGATTTCCTGTTCGTGTGAAAGAAAAGTAAATTGAATACAGTTCATACGGATTCGCATGATAATCATTCAGATCTAATTCTGTGCCGTGCACGACAATAATTTGAGAGATTTGAAAGTTCCCGTACTTGAAAGAAAATCACTGTATAAATTCTAAAAGTAATTCTAATAAATTCTTAAAATATTATTTAATCAAATCTAATTGATTAAAAATATAGAATACGTTCGAAAAGCATTTATTTAATTTTTTAGAAATGAGTAAATAAGTTGCAATCTTCAGTAGAATAACATTATTGAAACACTTTGCTATCGACATTCTAAATATTCACTTCATACTTTTCCAAATAGTACTAAAGACGTATTTGTATAAGACACATTTAACACTATAGATAAACTTTCATAAATTTATTGTTTATAATTATTACACTTGAATGCTTTTTTTTAAATAAGTAAAACGAAAGATATATATCGATACTTAAAAAAGATAGTAGAAATAATAAATAAATTTGTAAAAGACAGAAATATGTAAAGAAAACATTTACAAATTTTTTAATGTTTGAAAACAGGATTCTATTTAATCTTTTTCTCAAGAAAATGCTATAATCTCTTGTTTGTAGAAACTTTTGATAAAAGAAATAAAAACTATAAGAGCATTTTTTCTTAAAAGAACCTAATATGCATGATGAAAAATAATAATGTCAATAAAAGGAAAAATAAAATAAATAACGATACTAAAACAATGAGAAATATGACATAATTTCAAATATACTATTACAATAACTAGAAATTGGCTCTTTGACAAACTAATGCCATTTCGTGTGTGGAGCGTAAACATTTGGCTAACAGAAGGTTTTCTACTAATATATATTTAGCTAAAATCTCGAATTCCGCATTCTAACTATCTTTCAAATGATCCTTTACTGGGAAAAAAAGAGTTCTCCTAATCATCGATCTTTATTCTAGGTCTATATTTTTATTTTATTGTAACATTAAAATTTTCTTTGTATTTTGGAATAACAAAATGTCTGAACTGCACGGCAAAATGCTTTGCAGTTACATAAGAAAGACATTCTTTCTCTCTGTGACAACGAGAAACGTACCTTTCACTAAATCCATATTAGTTTTTGTATATATATGCGATTTGGGATTTTCCCGTGGAATTTCCGCTTATGAAGTGTCCTTAAAATCTTATTTTTCTAGGGTACCGAGAAGTGTTCCACTTAGCAGATTTTTGTATATTTTTTTTTCGAACTCAATACCTCGTTTCATTTTCGTTTTGAAATATTCTCTGACTCATATAATATTGAAACCACCCTAGACACAGAATGTCGTTTTGGGGATATTTAAAATCTTAGAACATAAAATTATGTGTGAACTTTAAACACTAAAATGTATTTGAAGTTTAAGATTTCAATAAGAATAATCGATTCTATTTTAAATGTTAAAAAAAAAAAAAAAAAAAAAGAATTACGGTATTGACACTGAAAGACTAAAAATTTTATAAGCCCTGAATTTACAGTTTTAAAAGTTAAGAGCTAAAACACTTCAAATGTGAACATAGATTCTCTATAGAAAGGGACCCTTGAACTTGGTAAAAAGAATAATCGCCAAGTTGGCGAGATATTACCCATGATATTTTTCCAATTTGGTTAATTAGGGTTTCTAATAATAATTTTAGCTTTCAGATACTAGTTTTTGGCTATTTTTTGTACTAAAACCTATTTATTTACAAAATTAAAATTTCTTTTGCTCTTAATTAATGGTTTTTATTGAAATAATTAACTTTATTTATTATTCTCGGATAAAATATAAACCTCATGCATTTCTTGAGCATTTGTAATCCGGTTGGTTGGTGTCGTATCCAACTAGAAGTCATTACATGGATCCGTTTTAATCTGGTCAACATCCGAATAGAAAGAGCCCTTGTATTTGGCGGGAAATTTCTGTTAAGTATTTCAGCAAATGCGAATTAAATCCTGAAACAGACGCTAACTGGTGCTGTGAGGTAGTATAGAATTAGTCTCCAAAATCATATCGAATTCTAATGACTTTTCTTACTTTTACTTTATTGATATTTTATAAATAGCAAAAGAGATTATTTGCAATAAGGTTGTTTGTAATATAAATTAGAAGATCTAATAAATTAAGAAATGTAAACTGAGAGAGTGAATCTTCGAAAAAATTCAAAACAACGTATTCTTATAAAAATAAAAAATTAATATAATTGATAAGCTGATGATCAGCTACTGAGTGAAGAAAGAGAATATTGAATAGAAAGACAAAATTATCATTCGTTTTCGTAGCAATAGTAGATTATTTTTCATGAGAAAAAACATTCTAATGCGCTTTTGTATTTTTTCATTCACTAAAAGAAAATTGACATTTTTATGCAACATATTTACTACACTTCGCGAGGTCTCTGTTTATATCCAGATCCATAGAGCTTTAAACTTATCATTCGTTTCGAGTTCAGAGCTCGTAAATCCATGAGAACTGTATTCTAAGCCTCTATCATACTTCCATTGTCAAAAAAATAGGAATCGAGCGCATTAAATAAGTACTGTAGAACACTAATTGTCTACTGGAACATAGTGGTCTATCGCAACATCAGTTCACAACTGGCTTACGTGACTAACCTCTTGTCGTCGTAAGAGGTGTGTAAGTTTTCGCTTGTGTCAGATCATGCTATAGTTGTGCCGTTCGTTACGGCGACTAAACATGGAATAGTTGTTCACAGTGTTTCCGATAAACTGCAACTTAAAATACCAGTTGAAAAATAGTGCAAAAGGATCAAGCATAACTCGGGAATATGGAACTGGAAAGGCAATAATATCGTGTCTTAAAAAGAGCAGTGATGCCGTTAACTAAATTTGCGAATGTACTTGACAATAAAGATGAAAACGTGCACAGAAAGACGATGGAAAACCAGTATTTAGGCATTGTAGTCTACACATGTTTCATGCAGATATGTAGCCAAGGACATCCAATGAGTGGACCTTTGATTTGTGAAAAGAACTCTCGAAATCAACAAGAAAATAGTGTCGAATGAATCGATTATGTGGAATCTTCTCCGTCCCCAATTGTTTCTGATAATCGATGCTGTAACTTTTCTACCTGAAAATCTCACGTGGAGGGCCAGAACCTTAGAACCACATATTTTCGAGACTTATAACTAGGGATAGCGAATCTCTGAGAGAAGCACAAATAAATATACAAAACGTTTGAATTATTGACAACGGGATTCGTTAGTTTTAACCCAGTCGAATAACCTGGACACGTCACTTGAGCTGGTACTTCACACTGCTAATTTCACTTTATGTCGCATGAGGACATCGAGACTGTTGTATAATATTACGAATCTGTAATGACGCTTCTCCACAGAGCTACTCATGAATGAAAAGAGACATTTACAGAAGTTTTGTCGGATACCAAAAAAATCTTAAGCAAAAATCCCCTGACTTTGGCAACAAATATGGTGATAAAAAGAGGGTTCTTAGAAATGCTGGAATCTTCCTGAATTTTCTCTGCGACGTCACACCTGGCCTGAACAGATATAAATAGACGGTGAGGGGATCTGCACGGAATCTGGTGGAGTCTGCCTTTGAAGAGCAGCTTATTACTTTGAAAATTTGTCCACGGTGTGAATTAGTCAGCTGGAACGTTATTGAGAGTGCTATGTATTGCAACATAGGCTATAGATAACCCCTGTCAGAGACTTTTCATTGAACTCCCGTTTTTGTTTCCCAACTTCCCATTCAAAGGCGTAAAAAAATGTTTACTACTCCAAAGCAATAAATGAGCAAAATCTGGGGTCATCTGCTTTGGTCAGCTACTTTCATGAATACCTGACTATGCTACACGGCTGTGGCATGGTTGATTCTTCTTTGTAAGGTATTGTGACCCATGACATAGATATATATGTGGATTTAGGGCTCAGCCGTTTGACGTCCGACATCTGCATGCACTTGAGTTAAACTTGATATTGGCCGATAAGAGCGAATGGTGATGGGGGACAGAAACGGAGGTTGTCAGTGAAATTTGGCTGTACAAACAAAGATGAAAATAAATAGAGGGGAGCGTTAGTCAGCCCTACCCGAGGATTTAAAAGGGACTGTAAAAAAAGACAAAGGAGAGCGAAAGAGGCGATTCCGCAAGAAGTGAGTGAGAGAGAATACGATTTACGCTATTTCCTGCTCTTGCGATTTTGGGACTAAATTCACGTGGATATATTCATATTTGTAGTAGTTTATTTAAGCTATTATTGTTTGTGACTTTGTGCGAAGAGAAACAAGGCGAAAACGCCTTCTAACAATAAAGACGTATTTTTACTTAAGTTGTGTGATTCCTTCACGCTATCGATCCATTCCCCAAATTCTGGGTCATGACGTTACAGTATATTGTTGTTATTTCTAGTGATTGGCTACCTGTTTGTGTTGTTAATCTGTACATTTGTTGTTTTGGTTCCTGTTGTGTTGCCTATCTGAACACGTGCTATTTTTCCTGATTGTGCCATTAATCTGCACAAGTTCTGCTACCTGTGTTTCATCATTTCCTAAATATTTGTGAATAAAGTTTCATCCTCCATTATCCTCCTTATTGGACTGCTCTTGTTCTAATCGGTGCCCTATTTGCTAATGACTTGGCGTTATACATAATATAAGGTATTTCAAGATTGTTTAGTTCTTGAAAATTAAACGAAAAGTAAATCCACGACTGGACGAAAACCGCCGCCAGTGAGTTCGTTAGGTTAACCACCAGACTACAGAGGTCACAAATGGTGAACGTCATAATGTTCACCAAGAGCACTCGTTTTAAGTAAGAAATAAAAATAAAAATAAAAATAAAAAAAACTTTCCTATTTTTGAAGCACATTAATTTTTGTATCCATTTGAGTTTCAAGAATACGAGTACAATTCTTGTTCCAGTAACTATTAATAGTGGTTGATAGCACTACTGTTTGGTTAGCAAATTTCTTCGACAGCATAAAATTGTGACGTTGGGCTACAACGCTATTTCCTCTTCACTGACTTTTGGGATTATTTCCATCCGAATTCTCAAAAAATGAAATGTCTTCCAATAAAATGAAACGTGTCTTATGCTGATTAGATCGAAATTATGAAGTACAGGGAATATGTTGGATAAATTACATTTATAAGCGGCGATGAAATGAATAATTGGAAATTAGTAAGTGATGGTAGATTGTGATTGTAATTGATTGTTTTTGTTAATGTTGCACTAGAAGAAACACGAAGGCTAATGAAGACGAAGCGCGTTATTTCGAACCTCGATCAAGTGACGAGGACAACATATGAGCAAGCACCTCCCTCTCTTTGCTTTCATACAACGCCAGTGGGAGGACTTTGAGCCTCGACAGATTTTATGTGCATCAATCCCGTCTACATAATGTGTCTTTAATGGCATCAGGACTCGAATCCACGACTGGACGAAAACCGCCGGCAGTGAGTTTGCTAGGCTAACCACTAGGCTACCCAGGTCACAAATGGTGATAGAACTGAGGAGAGTAATAGTGAGCGAGACGTAGGTCGTTTGTTCACAATCTAAGAAGCTATCAGAGGAATCATGACTGTGGTTGAAAGGGTCTCAAGGATCGAATCCTCAATTCCAGTTAGTCTACTCACTAAAATCCGATTTAGTTGGTAAGGGTTGATTTAAATTGACATCCTAAACGTTATTTTAACCAATATAGTTTAACTGCAGTGAAAGCAATATTAATTACCGAACTTATTCTACAAAGTGACTAGTAAATTGGCTAACATTATAATTAAACACAACTGTCCTTTCTGTTGACTATGTATTTTTTGATTAACTAATTAAGCTTAATAACGGGAAATGAATCATTAACAGAGGGAGTTACAAAATACATAGAATTAATGTATGGAATATTTTCAAAAAGATAAGTAGAATAAAATCTAACAGCTGCACAATTGTACGTCAAACAAGAATTCGCAGCAGATAATCTTCAAAGTGAAACATCATTAGTATTTCGTAATCAGAAAGTATTTCGTCATTAGTAACTTCGTAATTGCAATCTTTAAAATGTGTGATCTAATCATTTTTATCACTCTTGTACAAAAGCAGACACAAACACTCTAAATAATTGTTTATAAAATATATGTGTCTGGTTTTTACAGGTTAAAAAGCAAGATACTAACCCATTTTCTTATGAGTATGTAAATGTTATTTAGATCTCCGTTCCTATCCCTCGCGGACACATTGAGGTCAAATATTCAAGGTATATTTTTGGTGTTCAAAAATCCAGAATGTTACCAAATTAAAAATAATGTTACCAATTTCATTTCACAAGCTCTGCATTCAAGGTGGTTGGTGGTTCCTTCATATCATTGACTCATCCCTTGAGCACTTATTTTCCTGTGGACGTAGTAGCCTAGTAGTCATTGTCACAGACTCATGACGTGGTTGTTTTCGTCGATATACTTTACATAACAATATAACATCAGGGCTCGTGGGTTCGAGCCCTAATGCCCCCACAGACCAGCCACATAGTGGAGCCGATGCACGTTTAGTGTGATAAAGATCACAAGTCCTCCCGTAGGAGTGGTGTTGTCGTTTGGAGAGAGAGAGAGGTATAGTTTAGGAATCGTGCTCGTCACTTGACCGAGGTTCAAAATGAAGAGGTTCGTCTCCAATAGCCCTCGTGTTGCTTCTCATTGCTACGTTAATAAACAATCACATCACAATCATGAATTATTTTCCAACACATTGTCATATTTTACGGAGAAAAATTACTATGATATTTCAAAAAACAGTTATTCGTCTTTAATCCAGTTCCAGGAATGAAGATTAAGAAAGACCACATGATTACAGCTCTAATCAACGTTCCATTTATTTATTTATTTCTCTTAAAATGGGACATCTGTTTTGAGTAATAAGTGTTAATATGATCATTTATTTCACCCTCAAATAGGGACATTTACTAACATTTTTATGTAACAGAATGTGTATTCAAGAAAACACATTTTTCATCGTTTTTATTTGTTATTTGGAAAGTACAACAATGAACACGGGAAAATAAATACTTTATGGAATCTCTTATTTCTCTGGAGAACAACTTTACTGAAGTATGTTTAGTACTGATTTCAAATAAGAATGAGATTCTTGACAGGGTTTCTTAAAATTTACTCTGGTCATTAAAAAGGATTTCAGGAACTGTGACTAGCAATTCTGTTGCTTTGCTCGTCCATGACATATTCAATGGATTAAATACACTTTCCATGAGTGTATTAGTACCTTTTTTAAAAAATTGCTGCAGTGGGAGGGTTCCATTTTCAAAACGGAACATTTCAGCGTCCAAGAGCTGTATCTTAGGAAGCGAGGATAACGGGACAAGCTACCTTAAAATCAGAAAGTCGCTTTCAAAATGGGATGTAAGGTCTAGATTAGCCAAAACAAAATTTCTTGTTAAGTTATCACCACTGATACATATACGAGTATATAAGTGATAAATCTGCTTTAAAACTTTCTTTGCAATTTGAATAATTATTTCGCCAACCCAAATATATACCACTACAAATCTCACTCGCAGAAAATCCCGGAATTTTCTAAATGACGCCATAAGCTGTTAAGTATGAAAATCTCGCGTTTTGAGTGCCGTTCCACTTTTCTACTTCCTGATTTGCTACCGCGCGCGTATGTAGTCCATCATTTTAAGCTTTCATATTTCGCGTGTCCAATTATGATTTCCTAACATAAAATAATAGCGCCAACGATAAATTCTGTTATTTACACAAGGTCTGAACTCTTCCTAAGAATCCAGGACCACGATTACTATTATAAGATTGAGTTTTCTGTGTAAGTCAGTAAGATGCTTTATTTCATTACGTGTATATATATATATATCAGTGTGTGTAATGATTTAAATTTAATTTAATAATTTCTCTTAATAATAATTTAATTTTCTATCCCATACTCTTTCTCTCTCTCTGTCTCTCTCTTTCTCTCTCTAATTCAAAAGTAAAGAATTCATTTTTATTTCCTGATCCAATTCCAAATTATCCTTTTATTTATTGGATCTTAAAATTTGTTAAATCCCCTTTCCTACGGTGGTAAATTTGTTGGAAATAATTTTCTCTACTAGACTCTCTGTCTATAGCGTAAATCCCTGAGAATCCCTTCACCTAGAACTGTGAGATGATATCACATGACAAAATGTCCCAAGAAAATCCGTACTAATTAACTGGACGCACAGCAAAGAAGCGCTCTCTCTTTACGCCTCGCCAGTGCAGGAGGCACTGATCTGCTCATCGTCAGAAATGCATGTAATCTGTTTTGCTCTTCTGCTTCTTTTCGGTTGCCAACGTAATCTCAAAATGTACACAAAATAGCCTCTCACTTAATGAACAGTTAATAAAAAGATTACTTGGAAAATAACTTCCTAGTTCGTTATATATATATATATATATATATATATATATATATATATATAACAAACTAGGAAGTTCTTTAAATAATTAAAAGTTAAAACTAAGTGTAAAAAATCGCCTCTGAATCAATGAGAAAGAAGACATATATAAAAATACACAGATAAAAATAATAAACAGAAAAAATGAATAAACATAAAATATTCAAAAGTGCCTCTAAAAAGGTTATATAAAATTTCAATTCAATTCCAAATGAGTAAAAAATAGAAAGTTACCAGAAATATCAAAAAAAGGTATAATTATTGAAAAACAAACATTTTAAGAAAAACAAAATACTGAAAAATAATATATTTATAGCTGGGAGAGACTGTAGATAGTTTATTATTGGCTGATTATTATTGTCTTATTATTATTGTTTTTTCCTATCGTTGTTACTTACGATTTGTGGGAGAAGGCCCCCTCACACTCTCTTTGGGGAATTTTTTTACTGTTGCAGACTTTCTGAATAATACTTGGACAAGAACTGAAATTGATGTACATCCCCTGTTTTATTGGCAGTTGGAACGTTTTCCGATATCGTGATCAGTAGTCTCTTATTGAAATGGAGGGCATATTTGACGCTCAGTAGCTGTTTCCATCATTAGTCGTAATTTAAGAGTAGGAGGTTTCAGTTAGACAAACTGTGGTAATTTTGCGATGTGGTGCCATCTAGAACTCAAATGCTGGGTCACCACTTCGGTGTTACTGTTATTTTCAACTCCTTGGATGAGGTCGTTTAACCTTAAAGTGTTCAGGATGGAACTCAATTTCCTATCTTTGAAACCAAAGACTTATATTCATTGTTGCGCTTTAAATAACCAAGCAAATTATTAGGTGCTTTCTCTGCTATCATTATAAGTTGCAATATATGGATAAGTACCATCGTACGATCATCAGCATTTACGACCTCATAAAGGGGACTGGAGGGGGTAATGGGTGGTTTATTTGAGTTGAAGAAAAAGTTTGCTTTGCCTAATGTACTTATCATAAGAGAAGAAGAAATAACCTTTTTACAGAAACAATTACTTTACCTATGTATTGTTATCTCCAGCGCTTAAAGCCCACCAGTAGAGGACGTTTTGTAAGGGGCGAGTGTAAGATATCATTCACACAATCCCCGCAGATCAGAATCAAAACAGAGCAATCAATGTCGGAGCAAGTAAGCGAGTTGATACTCGAGAGTTTATAGATCGCTTGGTGATTGAAGTGCTAAAAGTAATCTGCACTGATCACCAAGGTAACGCGACAGGATTTAAAAGAATAAAGGAACTGTTGTTATTACTTAAAAATGTATACTGTTGTTGTTACTTATAAATGTAAAAGTGATTTAGTAGTAAGATAAAACTTATATTATAAAGTGTATATTTCGTATTCAGAAGCGGGATATCAACCAGATATCAACCTACAGAACTGCTGACTGAAAGAAACAAAAAAAGATGTGCAAAGTAAGATATTAAAATTCCAGGACTGTGAAAGAAACAAAAAGTATAAATTGTGAAACTTACGCAACTATGGACTGTGGAATGAACTGTGAAAGGAACAAAAAAAGAGAAAAAAGTAAATAATTTTTGTTTTTCCCTTATGCGATTGGAAGTGATTTTATACGGAAATTATTTGTTTTGAATAACAAAGTTAAGTAAAACAATATTAAAATTGCCGATTCTCTCAAAAGGATTGAAATGCGACCTAACAGAATTAGCGGAGGAATTTGGTGAGAAATTTCCTCTAGACGCCGAAGATCAAAAATTAAAAGCAAGTGTAATAAATATTAAGAGGAAGATTTCGTGGAATGATGTTTTGAGAGGATAATTATAGACAGGATTGAAAGTGAACAGAGAGAAGAAAGGGATAGACAATGGCAAAAAGAATCGGAAGAAAGGGATAAGTAAAATGGTAAGAAAAGATAGCTTATAATGGAACATTTAAGACGACAGCTCAGAGGAGAACAGGAATATTTTTCTTTCAATAATTTCGGTCATGTCGCAAAAGATTGTCACTTTTCCTGCACATTATGTGGAGAATCAGGACGTGGGAAATATAAAAGTGAGCACAGAATGATTACTGTAAATGTTTGTGAACAAGAATCATCCATCCCTTATAGGTACATGAAACCTGTATTCGTAAATGACCCTAGGGTCACTGCTCCATTGGATATGGGATCTTCAAGTTGTTTACTTAAAAAAATGAATAGCACATAACTTAGGACTGAACATTTCACTTTGCAAAATGGATCTCTATTCATTTGGTAATAAGCTAGAGCCCAGTCACTCAAAGTTTAGGTGTGACAATAGTAGATCTTAATAGAAGTTTATTAAGAAATAATATTCATGTTTTAGTCGCCCCAGACTCAACTAAACCAATTGATTTATAGGTTGGTGGTCCGTTTTTAGACCTACCACATATTGCTTATGCAAGGGTCGGTCAAGAATTATACATTGGATATGGGAAGAATTACCCATTCATAAATTTATATTTAAATGAAATGAAGCCATGTATATATATATATATATATATTGGATCGAAAGCTGCTGAAACTAACTACCTCTAGTGAATTTATCAAGGTTAAAGAAGAAAATAAAAAAAAATGATGAATTATCTAAAATACAAAAAGAAAATAAAAGGTTATCAAAAAGCAAAAATGTCTCGAAAAACGATTTCAGTGTCATCAGGAAGAGTTTGAATCTGAATTGAGAAAAGAAAGATCCGAAGTTAGCTAGATGAAAATGAGAATTGAGAGTTAACGCAAACCATACGGGTACAAGAAGCCATTAAAAGAGAAAAAGGAAAAGCATTATCAGTACTGGAGATGCAAATGAATGGCAAGACAAATGAAAATTCTAATCTGTTAAATCAATTAGAAAAATTTGGGTGTGAAACCTATACCTTAAATGAAGAAAAAGAAGAGATGCAGACAGAAAAGCAAGTAGAAGAACAAAAGACAAAACTGTTGGAGTTTCGACGAGAACAAATATTGAGAAAAGTAAAGGATATTATAGGGGGAAACATTTCCATTAGAGAAAGAGAGGAATCAATATTAAAATGCAAATTAAGTCAAGAGAAGATATTACTAATTTACCAAATTAACTAGATAAACAAAGAAAGGAAACATGTATTTTAATAAAGGGAGGGGGGGGAGCAGAAGGAGTGTTCATCAAAATAACCCCATACCAAATCCAATATTTGGAAAAAGGGGAAAGTTTTGCGACCAATAATAAGATGGACAGAACGAAGGAATAGAAAGTTTCCATCCAGAGAAATAATAAATTTAAGGCGAAAGGAACGATTCTACATCAAGGAAAAAAGTGCCACTAAACATCACAGAGATATCAGATCCTTTTCCAAAAGGAAAAAAAATACATAATACATGATCAAGACGTTTGATTTCGCCCTAAGAAAGGGAAAACAGTAAGGTGGACAGAAAGGAAAATTTCCGCAAGATTCCCCGGTCCGGAGAAAAGGTCATCATAAGACAAAATTTAGAGACCATAGGCAATGCACCTCATCACTGAAAATTTCGTACGAAGAGCACTTTACACAAAGAAGAAAAGTTCCCCTTCCTAAAGATGGTAAAATTATATTACCACCTAAGTAGACAACGAGTTCCTTTTGATCCTCCTTTCTTGATATGGTGGGTGTAACAGAACAGGCAAGGATAAAGTGTTTATTTCCTTCATTAACACAATATATCTGGATACCTGCGAGCAGCCATTGAATAATAAGTCAAGAATTACAATCGTAGTTTTGTTGACAAAGAAGAAGGGGCAGGTCTTAACGACGACGAATACGTGTCTAGTTTATGACCACAGCTGTGAAAAGGGTGTAACCAACACCACAAGTCAACTGCAGAAGAGTGAAGAAAATGCTTGTGTATTTATGGAAAAACTCTTTTGGTGCGAATACAAAGAAAAGGGTGAACCAGGCACCCTATGCCATTTGACCAGAGAAAAGAAAGGACACTCCGTATATAATGATCTCGTCAGCAAAAGGACAATTAAGAAAACCACAGCTAGAAAAAAGCCGATCTTCTAAGAATCGTTGAGAGTTTTTTTTTTTTTTTTTTTTTTTGATATTTAACCAGAGACAGATTATGAAAATTATTTTATGTGTATAAGCCCTGCATTAATTTAGCAGTGTATTTGAATTGAATATTTGATAAGAATTATAGAACAGTTATTTTGTCATGAAATATTTGAAAATATTTAAAGACCAAGAACTTGAAAATTTTTTCTTTAAAATTAAAATAATTTGGATAATTATTGAATGTGATTATGTTAAAGGGTGTTTAATTGATTAAACATTGGAATAAGGATAAGTTATCGAAAATATGTCAACAAATGTTTTTATTTATTTTTTTTTTTTCTTTGTTTACATGATTTATTATGAAGAGTAGAATAATTGAAATAATAATTGATTGAATAGTAGAATTTCTTACTATGGGAAACAGAAAATCGTTTATTTTCGTAATGACTTAAATTATTGAATGTAGTTATTTTGAAGGGTATTTTATTGACTACACTTCGGATAAGGATAAGTAAACTTAAAATTGTCAGTGAATGTTTAGTTTTGATTTTATTATTTGAAAGAGAAAATGATTGTTTTTATGAGAATTTAGATTCTTAAAAGTCAATAAGTGAAAGTAGTGTTCAAAATAGAAATCCGTTTTATGGCCAGTTCAATTCACGACCTGTTTGTTGGAACGAAACTCGGTACCAAATTAAGGAGATCTAATATTAAAAAGAATGCAATCGATGCTTTGAAATTGGAATTTCAATATTAAACCTATCATACTTCAGATAAAAGAAAACAGCTACAATATTTCAATCTTCTAATCTCCGTACATTCTACGTCATTCGTGTGAATTTCGAGAAATCCGTTTTATCTGCTGCGTCTCTCTGACATGAGTATCAAGGACAGATTATTATGCACAGAAGTGATGACACGAAAACTCTCTAAAACTACTTTTCAGTTTCAGAAATACTTCGAATCCTTTCATTTTTTCTGTGATAATTAAGATGTTCAATCGATAATAAAATACGGAACGTGTTTGTCTCTCAGTGAATCAGGTGCTGGTTTTAAATTTTCTCTTTCTTACCTTTTGAGCACGTTATGAAAATGTAAAGAAATCTACAAATCTATTGTTTAGAACAGACTCTGTAATTTCCACTCGGAATTCTTTACAAACTAGTTTATAAATGAAAAGAAAGTCGCACGCGACAAATATGAATATTTTTCTTTAGTTGTAACGGGTTCTCACGTGTTTTTCTCTTTGACTAACCTTTGAGGTTATTATATTACATTATTGAATTGAGAAGCTAGCTTTATGAAAGAACAATGATTTATGTAAATTAGCATGTTTGATAAGAAGTGTAGTTAACAGAAATTATCGATAGACAGATCGGAGTTATTAGAGATAAGAAAGGATAGATGAAGTATAGAGGTCGCTGAGTACATGATATAGAGGCATAGATGCAAAAAAGTGTGAGGTAATCTTCTAAAGAGTACAGCCGTACTTCATTAACTCGCGGTAGTCAGGGTCCATGGTTTACTCAACCGCGAATTAAATTATTGATATAAATTGAACGATAATATAAATTCCAACACTGATATAAATTTCCTTCGTTACGTTTACACACTTTCGACATTATTTTTTTTTAAAAAAAGGGAATCACTAATCAACGAAAAGAATATTCACAACATTTAAGACATGACCAATCAACAATAGATGAACGTACAAACAATCTCATTCACTGCGAGATCTTTAAAATAATCTCTAACAACAAAATAATCCAAACTGGAACATTTCACTTTCAGGGAAATGGTGATTCATATCCAATGCAAGGATTCAAATCCAAAACAGACAAATAAAAAAAAAAAAGTTTTAAAAAGGTCGACTGTATCTTAGCCCCAAACTTTCAAAGGATGCGTCTCAAAGACAACTTTTTGTTAATGACCGCTTTATCAGATTTTCATCTTTTCTTTTTCGTAACGAAAGTCGCTGTCTTCACTTTACGATCAGAGGATTTGCGACTCCTCAACAACTCCTCCTCTTGCCTCAGGATTCAGACTGCGGACTCCCCCCCCCGTGGTGTCTTTCACTGGCTTGGACGGGGATCCAATTACGACTTTTGCCTCGTTTTAATACTCTACAATTCAAGCGTTTCGGACTTTCTTCAAAATTCCCACTATTCATTCTGATTTTATGCGCCTTTTACTTTTTCGCTTGCTATTCGGATCGAAGTACGCATACGTCAAACGCGCTGATCAAGATATTTGTTTCAGCGCGAACCTTCTCTTTCGAGATGCAAACCTCTCTTTTTGCAAACAAACCCTATGACCCCAGCCTTCATTCATTTGCAGTTATTTTTATTTCACTGGAAAAAATTATAAGTGAGGCAACGAGTGTTGTGAGTTCAATAAACTTAGAAAATCCTTCAAGTGAGAGCTGTTATTGGATTATAGGCACTGAATGTTCATCGCGTACACATGTTTTCAACCAAGACAATGCGCCAGTGTATTCCCCACTGTCTGTTAAGAGGTTTCTGGCCAAGTACCCCAGTGTTAATGTTAGATCATCCACCTTATTCGCCGGATCTTCTGCTATGCGCCTTCTATCAGCTTCCTAAGGTGAAATCTGCATGTCAAAAGAACAACGATTGAGTCCGGTGAAGTCTTGAAAGAAAGCAGCGTGTCCTGAACTGACAGAAACTTCAACACTGTTTCCGAAAACAATGGAGGAATTCCGCTAGGAATGTGCCAGGGATCGAAGGGAGGTTAATGAAGAGTGATATAAGTAAATATGTATGAAATCAAAATAAAATGGTTAAAGCGTCATTCTCATTATTTAATAGCCAGACTTCGTGTAAAAAGGTGGAGAAATAAAGGTGTTAGTATCTTCTCTTAGCAGAACTGGATTGGTTTTATTAACGTCACACTAGAAACAACACGAAGTCTAATGGTAACGAATCTTGTCATTTTAAAAACAGATAAGAGTTTACTTTGCATATGAGATCATTATGTATAAAAGAGTATTTAAATTCAGAAAAAAATTCCTATTAGTATGTCACTTTAATCATCGAAATAGGCTAATGATACTCTCACAATGACGAGGCTTTAATTGATTTTCAATTATAGCCTCGTGCACAGTCGTCAGAAAACTAGGACACCTTAAATAACCTTAGCAATTCTTTTCATATTATAGCTGCTGGGCAAAAATGATATTATAGCTACATTATGATGTTAAAAAGGATTACTTAACTAGTTTAATTCATTATAAAGAATAATTTTTCATTAAAATTTTTTTTTCGCGTTAGTGATTTTTCAGCATTAAATAAGCCTGAATTTCATATTTCGTAAAATTCTGTTTAAAAATTATGGATTTATGGGAGGAGAAGAGTTTAAAAATGGGTCTTTGAATAATAAAATTATTTTTAATTTGAAAATTAATGATAAAAAATTAAGTCAATTAATTTTAAGACGGTTTAAAAAGTAACTATGTTAGGAAGGGAAAATAGAATATTAGGAATGGAACTGTAGTATTCGCTGTCCATTGATCTTTTTATTAATTCCTTTTTTTCTAGGAATTTCCATGAATATGATAACTTCGCATTCCAAAATTCGTCGCCAAAACTTTTCCGACAAAGGAGACCATCTTCTCTAGAGCAGATTCACTGAAAGAAACCCATTCTTTTGATTGTTCCTTCCGTAGTATAACGATGAATCCAGGTCCCCTGTATAATGATGAATCCAGGTCTCTTGTATGATGGTGAATCCAGGTCTCTTGTATGATGATGAATCTAGTTTTCATGGATAATTATGAATTCAGGTCTCATTATATATGACAAATCGACGCAATATAATAACAACTCATCGCGGGACCAATCAAAACTAACCGATGAAACAGCGTCAAATTTGTTTTAATACTATTTAACAGATGGCAGCAAACAATGATAATACCAGTTTCCATTTAGTAACTCCATCTGTCGTCAAATACAGGTACATTTCAACCATCCTCGTATGTTAATTAATTTATCCAATAATATTGTAATTCAATTCCCTTTCAGCTATTAATCATGATATCAGTTTTATCCAGTTCCGATGAGAGTTAATTGTAAGAGATTATTAAAAGTTTCTTTTTCTCTAAAATTTTATGCACCACACTTTATCTTTTAAGTTAAAAATATATTCTATCACTTTTTTCCTTTTATTGGCTTCTTATTGTTATTTTATTTCTTAAATGAATTTTTTACTTCGCGAGTGTATAAAATGCAATCTTTGTAAACAGGCATAAAAAAACCAAAATAATGTTTCTATTTATGATGTTTTAAATCCAAAAATATTAAACAATAAACAATTTTTTTAAGAAAATTATTTGTTGCGTAAGATGAATTGATGAAAAAAATTAATCAATTTACAATTTTTAGAAAATCGACAAAATTTAAATTTTCATAAAAAGATTTTAATATTTTCAGAACAATTAACGAAATTGAAATCTAAAACAAAAATTATTCATACAAAAATGGAGAAATAGCTCTAAAGATAAGCAAAGTAGATAAACGCTACTTCAAAAGCGGTTTAACAGATAATACAAAGTATTTTGAATGTAAAAGTATTGTTAAAATGATACCTACTGATGTTTATTTAATATTGTTCATTTTTTATCTTTTACCGCCAAAAATTATTCATAACAGGAATGTATTGATTTTGCACATGAAATGAATCCTTTCTTTCATTTGGTTTTATAACATCCCCAATTATTTTACTTAAAGCAACATTGGGATCTGATGTAGTATTAACGCGGATCAGCATCCTTTTCAATTTTTTTTAGATAAGGCGTTTTATGCCAAATTTCATCCATGACTTTTGGCCTATTAGGCCTCAATGCCGCACGTTCTAAGTAGGCGGGGGAGGGGATGATGAACAGGACGATCAGGTATAACTGCATTTTGGGCCTATGCATTATGTTTTTTTAAAGTAAATTAATTTTAGTTAAAATCCAATTAAATTCAGGGAAATGCGAGTTTTTTTTTATTATTATTATATAAAAGTTTATACTGAATATTTCAATGCAAACTTCGAGCTTAGCGAAAATATTGCTATGCGAAAGTTTGGACTTTACTACTTTCTCTACAGAGCACTGATCATGACCGGAAAGGCCGTTTTACAGATATGAGAATGTACTTGAAAGTAACGCTGAATAGGTGAAGTGATATTGGCGACAGATTTTGCGACATTTTTTGTCGCCAAATGTTACCAAGTAGCCAAACTTGGCGACGAGGTTTGACCTAACTAGACGAGAGGAGGTGCTCCTAGAGATTTCTAGGACATTTTTTGAAGCATTATCAGGGAGAGAGAAAGAGAAAGCACACACACACACATATAATGTGTGCAAAGTACTCAATGTGTTAATGCTATTTCGGGATTTGAACTGCAGTGTTTAGTTATAGCGCGAACTTTTTCAGAATAAATTTGGGTTTGCCCGCAAAAACTTACTTTTTAATCACGTTGACATTTTTATAATCGAATAACGATCAACCAAGTAACAATATTGATAATTTTAAATCGTTCTTCTTTCATCGAAAAATTAAAATCATTGCTTCATTTATTAAATAATGAATGTTTTTTTTTTATCATTTCATTTCGAAAGTGTTCCTGAAGTAGTTTTAATTCATCGATACATAAAATGTTGAGAATTCTCAACAGGAATTTCAGGAATATAAAATATTAAATATCTGAGGTTGTTTGATCATTAAAATAATTATAAGCCATTGCTGATTAGTGCAACGTAAATCTTTCAGAGTGAGCATACGTTTATTCGTAACCGAACTTTTTCAAGTACATTAACAAACAAAAATTTGAACAACGTGACTGACATAAAACTAGAACTAAATTATAAATTGAATGATTCTCATCAGATTACATGCTTTATTTACTTTGCACTACCTTATTTAATTACAGTATTTCAATAAACGTAAGTAGAAGAAATAATCATATTTTTTTTTCTTTTTTGGCATCAAACAAGTCAGAGAGCTTTTATGCAATTTTTTTTACAAGCTTTTATTTAACTTAATACGAGTCTGTTCTTATGCATGAATGTCTTTCCACCTCAAAATTTGTATTCCAATTTCAACTCACTTCCTATCATTCGATCAAGCTGAATTTTGCATACACGTATAAATCAGGTGACAATCCAATACTAATGTATAACGCGTTCAACTAAATCTAACAACTGCAATTCAATGGTTTTTTCTAGCAATGCCGAACTTATGGGGACGTCCGGTCCTTTAGCTTGTTACTCGAATTTTAATCCACTTCCTATCCTCCTATCGAGCTGAAATTTTCCACACACGAATAATTCTGATGACAATATAATACTTATGTATTCACGAGCAGTGATGCATTAGGGAGGAGGGGGTTGGGGACTCAGTTTTTGCACTTTATAACGTCTAATTGAATTTAAATTTTACACAAGTATAGTTCACGCAAAAGCCTCTTTTTTAGTCTTAAAAAATGTTAAATTAATTTAAGTTTTATATACAATATAGTTTAGAATAAGCTATTTAATTTTTCAAAAGATTGTTGATTAAAAAAATTATAATCATATTAACAATGAAAAAAATATCTTGAAGTTTGAACTTTTTTATTTTATTAATATTTCTCACAATTCATCTATATTAGTTTCCGAAAATAAGGAACAGTTCTTCCTTTTATCGCATATCCTCGAATGATTTTCAGTTTAAAAATGGAGGAACAAATCAATGGTCTTTACGACATTTGCGATGATATCGTGTCGGTTATAAAACAACTCTTATCCCTCCACCCACTAGCCTAGGCTGATGACCCAACAAACCATCAGTTGGACAATAGCAAGAGATTATGAAACGATTCAAAAGATATCGAAGTCAAATCGAACACGCATTCAGGAGCTTTCGCACAAAAATCACAATAGATGTCAAGTTATGGAGGCTATCTCCATTTATTTCCCTCAGAACTCCGCCCCCCCCCCATTTTTAGACAAGCCGATGATATGTGAGCTAATATCACCCAAACTTGTCTACAGTCTGCTGAAAACTCTCATCTGAGATCTGGTAGTATCGCTTACAAATATTGGTGGGAGGTCAATCCTGAGTATTGTATCTTGCCCAAACTTTTTAATATCTGCTTAAGGATGAAGCTCATTCCACTGGATTGGAAAATCTCTTCGATCATCCTTATTTATAAAACAGGAAACATTCAGAATTGGAGGTCTATTGCGCTGCCAGGCACCATCTATAAACTCTTCACTAAATGGTTTACAAATGGATTCTCCAAATGGGATGAGGACACTCAATCTCTGTCTCATACCCAGAAGAGCTCATCCCATGCGACGGTGTCCTCGAAAACAACTTTCTTGTTGCCTAGCGCCTTGACAGCACTAAGAGAAACAAAAAAGATGCCATCCTACGTGATTGTATCTCTTCAATGCCTTTAGGTCACTGCCTCACCATTGAGTGAGGAAGTGACTTAAAGACATTGAAACACAAACACTCAAGGCTAAGAGAAATGGTAATGATTTTCTGGCCTTTATCGAAGATATTTAAAAAGACGCTTCGAAAAGCCTCCTATCAAGTTAGGGCCTTCCTCTACCAATTGCAATTCTCAGAGGTTTAAAGCAAGGTTGCCCTTAAGCGGAATTTATTTTAGACCTGGAAATTGACCATCCATTCAGCACAAGCTAAGGAGCTATCATCTCAAAGAAAGTATTGGCTTTCGTCGATGACACAATGTGGCTGTCATCACCCAGGATAATCTACAAGAGAACCTAAATCTAACCACCGGTCTCCTAGCCAACCCACATCTACAAGTCGAACCCTGAAAAGTGTGTAACACATTTATCAAGTATTAATCTTGTTGGAACCCGTACTTTTGCCTTCAAAATAGGAGACGTTAACATCATAGCAACGATTATGAATATCTTGAGAAACTAGTTGATTTCTCTAAGCGAAAGTAGTACCAGTATACTAAGCAAGTGAGCCCTTGAAGTAGTCTATACCATCTCTACTTTTAAGCTTCCTCCATGGTAGAAGTTGGACGCACTTAAAACTTTTTCTCTACCTATTTATATTAAGCTATGTGTACTGTGCAATTTGACAAAACTAACTAATCTAAAATTGACCGGTACATGAGGTCAAAGCTGCAGTCTCTGCTATATTTGTCAGTCAAAATTGCAAACGAATATCTTGTGGAGTCTTGTGACATAACTACCATGCTTTCTAGCCAGCAGTTGTGAAGAGGCAGTTCAGCCGAGTTGAATGAACAGGTACATAAAGATGAATTCAAGTCCTTCAAATCTTATATTTAACAGCAACTTTAACCTTGAATTCTACCTTCTGACGCCGACTCCACTTCTTTCATTTAGTGGCCAGTTTAGTCACTAACCATAATGTCTATAGCAGTATAGACAAGGTTTCTACGTTGTACCAGAATCAACCAATCTTGTCTGCATCTTATGAAACATGGATTCTGATCTGCATCTTATAGATACAGTATTCAAACTACTGACATCAAAAGATGAAAAGATGAAGAAGTAGCAACGAAAGCCTATGACCAACGTGTGCGAATACAGATGTATAGGCTACAAAGATCATCAACTTATGATAGCTATATGTCAAGTAATAAGGAAGAAGAATTTGCTCCTGCCATCAGTGCAGGTTGGAATACTTGTACACTAACCAGAGCAGCATCTGCCGAATCGGTATAACCTGGAGTTTCTTTAAACTATTTTTCAAAAGTTTCTTTTCAAAACCTTACCATCACCATCTCTGAAAGAAGAAAACTTTTCAAAATCTTTTACTAGGAGATAAGAGATTTGGAAGCCGAGAAGCTAACTGAAATGAAATCTCAAGGTAAAATAATATAATTGTGTACAATTCACAAATGCGAGCTCTCACTTCTTTGAAGATGAACTACATATACAGACTTTATTGATCTGCTGTTTATTCATAAAACTCGATTAAAAGTGACAAAACTCTATGTATTCTAGACTTGGCTTTCTGATTATGTAAGAAATATGAAAAGTATCCAGAAACATTATTATGCGTGATCAATCATTGTGGTGCCTACTCCCAAATATGGCAACTTCACCACAATGTGATAAGGGAATGTGTCAAGAGCTTATAACTACCATTAATAAATGTTTAAGTTAGTTACACTGGAACCTACTGGAACCTTCTATCAGAGTATCAGAGAACCAAGCAATAGTGGCACCAACTTTAGACCAGGCTTGGCTGCTGCAATTGACGGAAACCTGTATATATAATAGACGTGACAACAATTTTTAAAACAAGCAACAAGCTTTCATCGAAGCAAGGGGAAGAAAATTCTTTAAGTTCCGCTCCCTCATTCCACTTAATCGACACGGCTTGGATATTCAAAAATTGAATTCTTTAACATTCATGTTAGATCTCTAGCAGTGGCAGTGATTAAAAATTAAAAGTTACAAGTTCTTGCAGTTTTACACGAGTTATTTGTACAATGCAGTACTTAAACGTAACGCCCAAATGCACGTATTATCAGTCAACGGCTTACTGATTCACATCACCGTTGGTAAGTCCTCAACATGAGTGGAGCGATGACCAGATACCAAATACGCTTCGGCCAGAGGTTTTCTAACCCTTGGAGGGGGAAGAGAGTGTTGACCTTGATGCGGCAGCGTTTTTTTGAACCCTGGTCCAGTGAGTCCGAAGAATGCGCTCCTACCAACCAGGCTGAAAAGACATCTTTTCTGGCTGGAAAAGTGAGGCGTTTTTTTTTAACTTCTGATATTGTTGTTGACGAGAGTCGCTGCATACTTCCCCTCCAATATCATTGTGATGATACGAAGAGATACATTGGTTTGTACAGAAGGTTACTCTTTTGATTTTTTTCAGCCATTACTGCAATTGAGATACATCCCCTCCCTATCGAATTGAGTTTTGTTTGGGACAGTTTCCATTTGAGTCATCGGCTGTCTCGTCTTGAGTGGCGGGTGCGCCAGCGCTGGAATATTACTAGTCATGATTTTGAGTGCATTTGTCTTAGTTAGACATACAGAGGCAAGTGTTTTGCGTCGGGGGCATATGCAATCAATAGGTATAGACTGTGCTGCCATCTAGTGTTCAAGTCCTGAGTCACAACTTCGGCGACCAGTGGTTTTCCAACCCCGAGGAGGGAGAGAGAGTTGATGACTTTGATGAGGCAGCGTTGTTTCCAACCCTGGACCAGCGGGTCCGAAGAATGCGCTCCTATCAACTAGGCTGAAAAGACATCTTTTCTGGCTGGTTAAGTAAGGCGTTTTAACTTCTAACGTTGTTGTAGAAGAGAGTCGCCGTAACGTAAAAATCACTGCGATAAAAGTACGATCGGACTAAGAGGAGAGTCTGTTCCAACTGAGATTGGATTAGAGGGATCCAGTGGCGTAGTGGTGGGGAGGGGATGGGGGGATTGTAAACCCCCTATAAGGATTGCTGAAAACTGAAATCTTGAAACTGAATTTTTTTTATACTGAACATTTTTTAAAATTTGAAATTTAAACTTAATTTTAAATATGAGTTAATGTGGGGAGGAGGGAGAGGGAGAAAGCTCCTCCTGAAAGATTTCTCGCAACGCCCCTGACGGAGCCAACTGTATAATATGCATGAGGCAGTTGCTTACACAAAAAGTTTTCTTATTAGGGGTCTAAATTTTGACTTTTAGAATCATGGATGAAAACAATGCTTTTACGAAATAATTAAATGATTCTTGGGAAGGATTTGGACTTCATAGACTCAAGAGTCTTTCTCTCTGGTGGCTACGGTAGCGTAGTGGTCATGGTCGCGCACTCGCTGCCGGCATTTTCGTCGAGTCGTGAGTTCGAGCCTTGATGTCGTTAAAAATCTGCCGTGTAGCCGGGGCTGACACACGTTAAATCTGACGTGGCTTAAAGTACCCTCTTAGGCATGCTGAGGAAGTTAACACATGGATCAATACGTCCCGAGACTAACATTGAAAACAACATTTTTTTTGCAACATTTTTTTTTATTCATCAACATAACACCTTTAGTTAATCACCTTTTAGGGTGATACAATCGTTCCAACGCTTTTCC
>BMAW01012843.1:125067-159555 GCA_019974015.1 Nephila pilipes
TTTTTTTTTTTTTCGCAAGAAATCTTTTTTGTTGCGAGTAAATAGCGATAAACAGCTTTCTGAATCATCGACTCGTTGCTGTTTTTGTTCCATCGAAAGCAATCGCGGCACCCACTTGGAAAAAACCTTTTTCATGCTCAATTTTTCATGAAGGATAGTAAATACACTTCCATATGATATCTGTGTCATCTCAGCAATCTCACGGAGCTTCACTTTACGATCTTTCATTATAATTTTTGTCACTTCACTCACATTTTCCGGTGTAACGGCTTCCACAGGTCTACCCGAGCGTTCCGCGTCGTTTGTGTCGGTACGACCCCGTTTAAACTCGGCAAACCACCGACAAATCATTGCTTTTGATGGACAAGAGTCCGGGTAACATTTTTCAATCCATTGTTTCGCTTGCACGGTGTTTTTACCCATTAAAAAACAATGTTTTATCAGAACACGAAACTCGGTTTTTTTCCATTTTTTAAACAAACTACAAAATGACTTTACTCCAACCTCGATAACTCAGCTGTTTCTGGTCGATCCACTTAAAATTTTGACACGTTTCAAGCAAAGGTTCGTACTCTAGAAAGACCTGGTTACTGGTTTACTACGAGCGCCATCTCTGGGTTAGTCTTGGGAGTTATTGATTGATGTGTTAGGAGAGAGAGGCTCCAGTTCAAGTGTCGTCCTCGTCACTTAACCGAGGCTCAAAATTTAGAAGATCCGTCGCCAATAGCCTTCTTATTGTTTCTAATGTGACGTTAACAAAACCAATCAATCAGTCAAAAGTCTTCCTCGCTGGTACAAGGGAAATGGCCTGTAGCTTAACTTTTCTGGAAAAGAACTTTAAGTAACAAAGAAGGTTAAAAAATTAATAAAAATCCATGTGGTTATAACACGCATACCTTCTTATTATACTATGCACATAGTTTAGAAACAGTCTCTAAATACGCAGTTTTCGACTTTAACTTGTCCATTAAATTAGATGTGTATCTAAAGTATAGGAGATGGAATACAAACGAAACTTTTTACGTGAAGAAATAATACATTCAAACTTAAATAATTCTTGTAATAAAATGTTATGTTCCCTAGGGAAGTCAAAATATAATACTAATAATGATGAATCTTTCCGTTTGAAAAAAAAAATGTTTCAAATTTAAGCCCTATTCCTTAGCATTAGACGGAGATAGCCTTGTTGGATTTAATTTGAACTGATTTATTTAACTCGTATTTATTTATGAGAGAGACGGGGACACGGTTGGATTGAGAATGAACAGATTTATCAAACTCACAACTCTTTAAAGAGATTTTTGTGGGACCTGACTCACCTGAACTGCAGTGCCAGGTATGATGATAATTATCAGCGTCTCATTCGTTTAGCAGGAGAAAAAAAAAAAGGAAAATGTCAACTAAGCATTTGAGATAATTACATGTTATTAACGGTTACCATTTGTTTTCATGCCATTTTTTTTCTCCCAATGCTCTCTAAAATGCTACATATGAAATCGGTGATTTTGTTGGTACAAAAAGAAAGAAAATTAGGAATGTTCTTTCGAATAGAGTGACAAAATTGCTTTGTAATATCATTATCTCGCGCAATATTAAAATTAACCGAAGTTTCTCCTTCGACACATAAACGTCCTTCTTTCCCCCTTATGTTAATAGTTAAATTCTATTACAGTAGTACCTCTAGCTAGGAACACCTCTATTTAAGGGACAATTCTGTTGGTCCCGGTCCCTTTGAATAGTGTATTAGTATGTATTTACCTATTTTTATGGGACATTGCTATTTAAGGGACTATGTCTGGTCTGACAGGAGTTCCTTATTAGGAGGTGCAACTGCCTTTTGCATTTTTTATGTAAGATTTATTGTTAGAACCGATCAAAAACACAATGAAGTAACAGCTTAGGCAATAGTTTTTTCTATTACTTTTGGAGGGTTAGGTTTTTACTCCGTGGCAAAGGAGATCGGTTGATTTTGAGTGACAGAAGCTATTTGAGTCCTCGAACTGTCGGTCAGAACAAAACTCGTCCTAACATCATTAACAATGCTCATAACAACCAGGCCGAAAAGGATTCCCCTTGGGGTTAATTTTTAGGCATTTTAACTTCTATCGTCACGATGAAGAGAGAACACAATTAATTTGTATGGATTGACAAGCATGTTTTTGTGGAAATTAATTATTCAATAAAAACATTTACACTCGTCAAATAATCAATAGAGTCACTGAAATTCATCAGTTGGAAGTATTCCCAGGAACTTCATGGGATCATATAATGAGCTACCTTATCAACTATACAACATATTGAGGCGGAACCTCTTCTCTGGATTTGATGCTTAATTAAAATTAATAATTTTGATTTAATACATTATTAATTAAACTAGACCGAATGAAATGATTGTATAGTGGAAGGAAGCTGCTCCGATCATAAGAAAAATAGAATTAAGATTTAGAACAAGACTCAAATGAAAGGACTCTTATTTGGTGCACTCATTAGTTTATTTAAACTAATAGCTTAAGTTATTAATTACATACCTGGAAGAGGATGACATAGCTGTCCCAATCGTTGAAGTTTAATCATGAACATGATTATGGATGTTTGTGTGTAGGACTTGCGAATGTGACTTGTTTGTGTCAATGTTTCCGCGAAAGTGGGAGTCACGGGCAATTGTCGTGAGTGAATGTGAGCCAAATTCTTGGCACACTAATTATTCAAATGTTTCGCTAGAAAGGATAGAAGGTAACCTCAAAGAGAGAGAAAGTGAGTTATCCTCTTGAAATTACGATTTACACTTCTAGAGGATTAAATAATCAATGACCTTCTACGGGTCTTTAATGAATAAAAGCAAAGACCAAAAGGGACTATCCATAATTAATACTACTTGTTTTCTGAACGTGGTAACAACCACGTATCAATATACCATGTTCCCCCAAAATATTTTGGCACTGTTTCCGTAGCATCGTAGGCTCAAGCTCTGATACCACTGAAGAACTGTGTAGTGGGCTGATGCTCGATAGATATGTCGGGGTCCAAAAGTTTTCACGTTAGGATGGTGGGGAAGTTAGGAGAGCGGGTCTCGCTAGCTCGGGTCTCAGGTTTAGCTCTTGCCACTAAACCGAGGTTAAAAATCATGGCGTCCTTCGCCAATAGCCTTCGTTTTACTTCTTAGTGTGATGTTAATAAATAAGTAATCAATTAATCGAAATTCCCCGAAAATAAGATTTAAGTAAAAAATAAACCCCAGCATGATTTTTCAGGATGTTTGTAATATAAATTTTGTCCCCAAAATTAGCCCTAGATTATAAGATCATCGCAGACAGACGGACGACATATTTCTTTTAGAGATGAGTGTTGTTATTTTTAATTGGATCGAATAGTCTTGGTTATAGGACAAAACGTTTATTAATACACAAACATATGAAAGAGAAAAATAAAGGTTCACTTAGGTTAATTAATATCACACAGCATTACGTGAAGTTTCTCAGTGCTTCCACGTTTCCTTCTCTCGGGAGTCTGTCCAAAGAAGTAGGTGAGGCACACAAACGTAGATATTCTTAATACTGCGTATTTAAAAAAAATAGTTCGCTCGCTGTAAGCACAACAATAAGAATGAATGATTTATTCAAATGTCCGTGGCCAAATAAGCAGCGTTTTCTCTGTTTATATAAACTGAAAGAACAAAAACTTAGAACGTCTTAGAGCATTCTAATTTCACAGATGGAATGGAAACATTTGGAGGCCTTGATTGCAAGAAGTTGATGTTTGAGTGAAGAACTCATGGGATAAAATAACGGATAGCTGTGTTGTTAGTGCTCTATGAGCAGATTATATGGATAGGAAAAGTTTGCGGCCACCCTACTTAACAGGTTTGTTTATGGTTCCCTTATACATACATTTAGACAAAGATACTCATTAAATGCAACTGGATTCATGTGCAAGATTGAGTGATAATTCTCTTCCCCAACATTTTGAGATCAAGACTTGACTTTTTCAGAGTCCGATATCCTAGGAACACCCCCGCTCTTGACACAGGTGCCATTTCCTTTCTCAGGCTGGGGTTACTAGTGGCTTATAGACGGAGTAATAATTTCAGCTGTCCAACCAACAGGTCCTGTGGTTTTGAACAGGCGTGACCAATCTCATTTCCCACAAAAATTCCAATGAGAATTTTTGTGTAGAATTCAAAACGCTCAAACTTGTTCACTTTAAGTGCAGCAAGCACTTAACTTATTGTAAATATTGACTATAATGTTTTAATTAACTACAAACAATTACATTAAATAGCAATAAATATCTTGCAATTTAATTCAACCTAAATCAACCCGAGCTAGTTCAGTGGATGATAGTTCTATCGCTCGACTAATGGGCTGACAGGGAATGGAGCTGCAAAAGATTCAGGGCAAAATTCGTGATTTGGAGAGTTATGAAGATGCTCCAGAAAAATATGATATTGCTGTAATGAAATAAACATTTTTGTACATGAATATGTAAATAAAAGTGATTCTTAAACGTAAATAAATGTTACTTTTGGGGGGCATGAGAACAAGACATCCTTGAAAAAAAGTCTGTCTTTGGAGACTCTATTGAGGAGGTCGATCGGGGGATCGACTGAACTCTGTCGGCTCTTCAAATGGAGCGTGCCGTGTGAAGTCGCGAAGAAGCAACTTGTATCTGCTGGGAATCGTCGAAGCCTGCCCATGAAGTGCAGTATATGACTGCGGAGGCTGTCCGCGGTAAAGCGTAATAAACTGGTGGGCTGAACATTGCTGTGTAATAACTGTGACTGTACTTAATGTGCATTTGTTCTTGTATCTGTGTCATTGAATTGCGCAAGTTCTGTGTATGTTTTATTGTCCACATTGGGATACATGTGAGTTGTCTTGAAGATTTACGAATAAATCGTCATTTATCGTTATCCTCCGAGTTGGTATTGATTTTCACTCCCCACACTCGGAGAGGAAAAAAGAATTTATCGCAACATTATGTATGACATCAAAATAAAATGTGTTACAACATCAATCTCGTTATTTAATTGCCCCACCTTGACAAAAATGTATGGCTTACTTTTGAAATGAATTAAGGGATTTTGCTCTTTAAATTTCCAAATGTCTCGTCATCTGAATGTCTTTATAAATAATCAAACAGCTTATATTGGAGTTGTGAGAAAACTATGATTACCGTTCCATCTATCGACGTTTTCTTATTTTGGCACCGCGCTCAGCGACGGGAAAGCTTATTCCAATTGTTTCCGCTTCTAGCAATGAAATAAATAGATTTTAGTACCAGAGGAGATGAAATTGATAAGAAATTAATTGGAAGTAATCCAACCACTTCTATAAATGAAGCTGACTCGAGAGATTAGTGGTGCCAAAGAAAAAACACGAAACAAATCTAGATACGCATATAAACGTAATGAAAAGGATTCCGATTCCATTTCAGAACAAATTGAATGTGTGCGAGAGAGAGGAACAAAAGTAAAATTTTAGTGCGGATGTCGTTTAGAGAATCCGAAAAAGAAATAAATTTACTAGGTGATCCAGATTTTGGTGAATGCGTTTTTCTTATAAAGAACAACATTTTTATAAGATTCAATCCCAAGCGAATCGACTGTTATAAATTTCCAAATGACTCAGAAGAATGAAAATTCAATGTTCAGTTTTAAACAAAATGTCTCCCAAGAAGCAAAGATATTTTTAGAAATTACCTGTTATATTCCACACACACGCACACACACACACACACGCACACACACACACACACCACAAAGTTATTTGTAATTGTTGTGGTTTGTTTAGTTCAACTAGAAGTTAGCCTTTACACAAAAAAAAGGAATTCTGATCGGTAATATTTATTAAATACACTAAAATATAATTAACAAATATTAATGTTCATGTTAATTAATTATGTTAAGAAAACTTCGAAGGACATCGGAAAAATTGCTAACTAAAATATTGACTGTAAGAAAGGGGCTAAATAAAGAGCAAACATCTGTCTGTATTTAACAAGAGCAAATAAGCGTGTAAGAACAACATCGACTCGAAGTTTTGAAAATTACAAAACAATGGACTCGATCGCGATTTCCCCTTCAACTAATTCGGCCACTTTGCTATCTGAATTGTAAAAAAATAAAATCTCATCCAATTAAATGAAACGTGATTCATGCTAATTAGATTGGAACGATGCAATGTGATAAATATATTTGATAAAATGCATGTACACAAGCGCGAAAAATTTAATATTCAAGTTGGAAGTTAGTTACTTGGTGATAGCGAATCAAAATAAGACGTTCGAACCAGACTTTTGCAATATATGAAGCAATTAGAGGAATCTTAAAATAGATAGAAAAGCGGTTCAAATTTAGGATCTGCGTTATTAATATGAATGTTTTATTTAAATTTTTAATTTTTTAATTATTTTATTAGAGTGACTTTAAGATACAAGCTAAAGGCAAGACCTTTTTTTTTTTTTTTTTTTTTTTTTTTTGATTTCTTTCTGTGTGCTCTGGTATTACATGAGGTTCATGTTTTATGATAAAAACAATTCAAAAAGTTCTTCCTTTACTTATTATATCAATAGTAATAAGGATGATTATCTGAGTAATTGCAATTGTCAGTTTATTAGCTGGTGTTGTTGGTTCATTTAATCAAAATAGAGTTAAACGGTTATTAGCTTATTCTTCTAACCATCACATTGGATGGATAATTTTAATTTTGTATTGTGTCATACATAAATGAGGGTGATATTTGGTTATTTATTCAGTTATACTATTAAGGATGATACTAAGATCAAAAAATGATGAAGTTGTGTGATTATACGATTTAAAGACTGTAAGGAGAATGATGTTTTATGTTAGGGATGATAACGATGGGGAGGAATACGTCCTTTTATTGGATTTTTTTTTAAAATGATGGGATTTTTACAATTTGTTAGAATTAAGAATTTTTATTTTGATATTTTGGGTGATATTATCTGTAGTAATATTTTATATTTATCTACAAGTTGCATTTTCTGTTGCAGTTGATTTGCAAATTATAAAGAGCTGGGGGAAAAATTAAGAGTAAAAATGACATTAAATGGAAATATCATATATGTAATGAGGATACTTTTAGGTCCGGTTATAGTTTTTGTATATAGTATTAAGATAATAATTCTATTAGTTTTCACACACACAAGGCTAAAAGTGCTAATTTCAAATGTGAATTTACAGTTCACCATCATTACTTGATTTCTTAGATAAATTTGCAATTTAATGTTTTATAATAAACTAAGTTACTGCGATGAATTTATTCAACAAATCACAAAGATATTGGAACATTGTATTTAGTTTTTGGGGGGCTTGAGAGGCTATAGTAGGAACTACTATAAGAGTTTTGATTCGAACTGAATTCGGTCAAGTTGGAAGGTTATTAGGAGATGATCCATTATATAAAGTGATTGTTACGGTTCATGCATTTGTTATAATTTTTTTTATGGTAATACCTATTTTAATTGGAGGATTTGGAAATTGGTTGGTTCCTTTAATATTGGGAGCTCCAGATATAGCTTTTCCTCGTATAAATAATTTAAGATTTTGATTGTTGCCTCCTTCTTTATTTCATCAATAGTAAAGACAGGTATTGGTGCAGGATGAACTGTATATCCCCCGTTGGCTTCTTCAGAACGTCATGCTGGGAAATCTGTAGCTGAACGTCATGCTGATTTTTTCTTTACATTTGGCGGCGCTTCTTCAATTATGGGAGTTATTAATTTTATTTCAATAATTTTAAACATACGATCGTATGGAATATCTATAGCGAAGGTTCCTTTATTTGTTGGATCAGTCTTGATTACTGCTGTTCTACTTTTGTTTTCGCTACCAGTGTTAGCTGGTGCATTTACAATGTTAAATGGTCAGAATTTTAATACATCTTTTTTTGGTCCTTCAGAAGGAGTGGATCCAATTTTATTTCAACATTTATTTTGGTTTTTTGGCCATCCTGAGGTTTATATTTTAACTTTACCTAGGTTTGGTATTGTATCTCATATTATTAGGGCTTCTGTGGGAAAGCGGGAGCCTTTCAAAAATTTAGGCATAATTTATGCTATGGTAGTTGGGGGAATATATATGTAGGATTTGTTGTAATTTAATATTCCAAACGATAATCGCGTTTAGGTAAAGTAGCCACAAAGAGAGTAGATCTTCATCAAAATTTGAATATTCATAAATCGAATAAAAATAAATTGATTTGGTTCATATGTGTGTAAATATCCCTTCAATAGACTGTTATCACTGACTTTCTATATTATGATTGGTAATGGAAACTGGAATAGTTAATAACAAGCGTGCGTTATAATTATCATACATTGTTTACGATATTTTGCCAAACATAATGACATATTTTGAGGAAGAAGTAATACGATATTAAGGGAAAGGAATAGGAAATGTTCATGATTTGTAGAAAGTATCGCAAAATCTGTTGTTTGATTGCGAGTATATCTTAAAAGAAAAAATAAAAAGGAATATATGGACAACTATTTGAGACGTAAAATTCAAATGAAACCGTTAGTTTGTCGGCAGAAAAATTAAGATTCAGTATTGTAACAAAAATTAGTAAATATAATTCATTGTCATTATGTAGCACTAGAATTTTCATATCATTTCGAAAATTAACAATCATGTGTGATTCGAACTGTTCGCCTTATGAAAACAAAAAATAAAACTGAAATTAAGGAATATTTTACTGATTTTACCCCATTTTATACAAGAACTAATTTATTTGACTTAACTCAAGCTGAATAAGTACAATTAGCAAAATCGGGTGTTCATTTTTAAGGTTGTAGAAGACAATTCTTTGGCAATGAGGCAAATATGATTAATAAAAAAAAAATAAAGCATACAAGCAAGAATGTTATCAGAAAAGCCATTGGCCTTTTTTGTACCGTCCACACATCTCGTTTTGAAAGGGACTATTACGGTTTCAGATCGCCAGGCACAGCTTCGGGACGTCAAAATGTCCCTCTTTCAGAAAAGAAGCAGTCCTGTTGAAAAATTTCAAAAGAAGGCTCTAATGTTTCCATATATATAGCGTCTTTTCTCTTATGAAAAATACGATGCTGAGCAAAATAACACTGTTGTGATCCGCATTTCTTAAAGCCATGTTAATTACCAAATAAATATTAAGAAATACTGTCAAGAATTTAATTTTTATTTAAGATCAGCACCAAATGTATTTCATCAATTTTTTTTTCTTCAGAAAAGTAGATTACATAAAGCATTTATTTTCGCGATCATTTCTATTATTTTCAATAATAAATAAAAATTTGATTTTGCAGTAAATGACTACCAAATCAAAGCTAACTTAGGAATCAATGTCAAATTTGTTTCAGCTCCATTTAACAGATGGCAACACCCAAAGGTAATAATAATTTACCTTAATGATGCCTATGTGTTCAAATGCAAGTATTTTTTGAATCACCCGCGTATCAAATTAGTAGACGTCCCGTTTTGAGGAGGGGGATTAAATGGTCGTGTTAGGTATCACTAAATGTAAATATCTTATGCAAATGTTTTGAAAACCCAATAATATATCTGTGACATTGGGCTATTCGCGGTTTCTCTTCACTAACCTTGGGAACTTTTAATTGAGATTGATTGATTTTGTTAAGCAACCTTTGCCCAACCAAAAATGAAACGTGAATACGTAAAGTTATTATGTAAAGCAGTTAGAAATGAAGTGAAGTGAGTGAGTTAGGAAATATATAAACTCCGACTGAAAGTAGCGAGAGAGGCTGAAGGAGTAGAGTGGTTGAAAGAGAGGCTGTAGGAGAAGTGAAGCTGAAGCTATAGATAAGCTGATTGAAGTAAAGGGTTAGATTAAAGATTGCTATAGGACGTCACTTTGCTGTTGTTCTCAACAGTTGATCCAGAGTCTGAGTTGCAGTCGAGGAAGGATTAGTGGTAAGAGTCTGTTAGATTACTATTGGTGGGTGAATTTGAGGCTAATAGAAATATTATCCGGGAGAGCATAGGGAGTTGTTGTCATAGTAAATATATGTTAATAAATTATTGAAAGATTGTTCTAGTGTCTTTTTTAATAATTGAATCTAGTGATGGCACAAGATGAAACCCGGATCGGGCGGGTGTCACAGATCCTACAAGGACAGTACTTCTTTTGAAGGGAAACACTTTTTGGAACACTTTAGAAATATTGGCTTTTTGCAAAATCAAAAGTCGAAGCTATAAAATTACAAAAATTCTTTCAGAATTTGAAAAAAAATAGCATCAGCTAAAGGAATATTTCTATTTTGCTCACAGAAGAAAGGTTGTCGGAATGAACGGTCCTGAAATTAACTTTTAACGAAAATATATTTCAGAATTCGTAGACTAATATATGAATTGAATTTAAGTGAGATTCAAATAACTAGAGGAACATAATAACCTGTTTGGCTTTTTGCATAATATCACAAGTTTAAAACACGAAGAAAGTAACTTATATGTATAGCACAGAAATGTGGCATTAACAAAAATAGTCTGTATAAAAAAATAAAAGTTTTCTATGATGCTATCTGTGAAGACAAAAGTGATTGGTCACCATTAAAATGATTTAAGAAATTCATTAAACACGAATTTCTAATTTAAGTATTATTTTAAGAATTTTATTGAAAATTCCGATAACCACTGCTGGGTCCGAACACAAGGTTTCTAAGTACAAAATAATAAGAAAGAATCATTTAAGATCCTAATGTCACTAAAAAGCCAATCTAACATTAAACGCTGCTTTCATTACGATATAAATCATGTGAATACTTTAAGTGAGATCATACACAGTGTATTCAAAAAGTTCCCCCTTTTTTTCTTTTAATTCTTACCTAAATGTTCATTGAGATAGACACAATTTACTCCACTGTGAAATTACATATGGCTTGTATTTTAGTTACAATTTTATTCTAAATATTAAATTCCTCCAATATATATTAATGAAGTAAGATTTATGTTGTTCTCATGGGTAATATTTTAAAGTAAGTTGATTATTTAAGAGGAAGTGTGTTTATAAGTTCATTACTAAAATAAAATGACTTTATATAAGTTTTAAAATAATAATTATATTTATATAAAAGGTTGAGGAAGAGAGGTATATGTAAATAACAATAATAATGAAAGAATCAATAATAAACTAAAATCTGAAAAAAAGAATTTCGGAACTCTGTTATTTCAATTCGCCCGAAAAGTACAAAAAAAAAAAAAAAAAAAAAAAAAAAAAAAAAAAATCTTCCACTTCTATAAAACGTGAAGTTTTTACCAAACGATGTTTTGCACTAAAAATTGAATGGAATCAGAATTAAAACAGTTATAAATCAAATGAATGAGAACACAAACTCACATTTTGAGTGCTTCTTGCATTATTAAATTGCATTATTCGATTAATTCAATAGAGTTTAATTCCAGTTTAACTTTAAAATAATTAAACAGCAAGGACTTCAGAGGCGAATAAATTTATTTATTTAGGTAGAATCTGATGTTTCAACTATCGTCATTGTACTTGTGAATTTGCTTCATATTTTGATCAAAGCGTAATGTTCTACGTGTGATAAAAGTATTTTGTGTTAATTAATGGTTTGAGATTCCCTTTTATTCTATTTGGAATTATCATGATCATTTACTAATTGGATTCAACTTGAAAGTAAATCAAATTGAAAATTAAATTATTATGTCTACGAAGCGAGATAACTACAAACCGAACAAGTTGTGTGAAAGCGAAAAGACATGCAAATTTTCATTTTTCAAAGTATGAAATGATAATGCATCTTAGTTCGAGTTGTGCTGAAGCCGCGGATTTCATTCATCGATCGCTCAAAGCCTGGGCCGGCCTCAACAAAAACGGGCCCCGATGCAAAGTTAAATTGCGGGCCTTGAAAAAAATTCGATGCAATAAAATAACAATTTAATTCATTTTATATGGGATGTATGCTATTTTTAACATTGTATAAATTGGCATAGTAATTAATAAATAAAATAAAACATGAAAATAAAAGATAGTAAAATTATTGTAGTAAAATTAACATTTCTATCACATGCAAAATTGTTAATAAATTAAATAACACAAACGGAAATGCTTCGCAAACTTATAAAATACAATATATAGTATGTGATTTACTTGAATAAGTTTACAATATACAATTTATTTTGTATCATTTTCTTACATGATTTATTGCAAATTCGCTGATAAAGTAATTAAAATATAGGTTTTATTTAATTATTTATTATTATTATTATCATTTTGGCAAGTTCGAATTTGATAGGGGAAGTGGTTATAGAGGTAAATCATTCTTGTGAGTAAGACTAGATCTCAAGCATTTTTTTTTTTTCATTTTATTATTTTCAATCCAGAGAAAAAGATCTTTGTGTAGATGTGATAGATTTATGTAAATCTAAAATGATTTTCAGCACAGTAAAAATATTGGATACAAGCCAAATACATCAATTTAAAGTCAATATTGTATTTGTAATATTGTGATCCTTAAAGACAAAACGCGACAACAAATTTTGATTTCGTTAATTCAATGAATGCAATTAATATTATTTTGTAAGGTCTTAATGTACTCGTAAACTAGGATTGATTGATTGTTTATTAACCTAACAATTTGAAACAACACGAGGGCTATTGACGACAGATCTCATAATTTTGAGCCTCGGTTAAATGGCGAGGTGGACACATGAGCACGTCATTCTCCAAAGCACGTCATTCTCCAAGCACGTCATTCTCCAAACTTCTACACCAAACCACGAGAGGACTAGGGACCTCAATAGATTTTACGTACAGCTATACTGCGAGTTTTTGTAGCTTCAGGGTTTTAACCCACGATTCGAAGGAAACAACGCCGGACTCGAGTTTGCGACCATGATACTACTCTACTGCGACCACAATGTATACTGATATTAAAACCAAAAAGGAAAAGAAAATGAAGCCAATTTAATTTTGTAAAATCAGTAGCGTGGAACCTTTAGAAAATTCATTTGGTAAACTTACAGCTATCCAGACCCGGGGTGGAAATCTACCTGCGTCTCTCCTGATTGGAATGATCACCGCACAAAATATTATCACAAATACACTGGTGTTCAAAATTAAGAAAAAATGCATATTTTGTAGAATTTCACGAAAAGAAATGAACGAAATATAAAAATGCTGCTTCGGAACAAAGATGCAAATCTTGTTCGTCGAATACGTAAACGTATAAGTGTAGGGGGGGGGAACTAGTCAAAAAACAGGATTTATAAGAGCGCGTGTCAAAATCCGCATTTCGTTCGCTAGCGCATTTCGATGAATTTCTTGGTGTTTTTGAACACTCACATACAGCAATCGCTTAAATTAAAATTCTAACAATAAAACTGCGTAATACCAACGTTTAGATGATGGAATGAGGTGGGGAATGGTGGGTAGGTTAGAAGCAGGACAGTCTCAAATCCAGTTTTGCAGAAAATTTGATTTAATGCCCAACTTCGCGTCCGACTTATAAAAACAGTGAGAGAGGACTGTTTGCAAGTACATCTGTTGCTTGCGTCCCGTTCAGTTCTGCGAACAGGAGAGTCTGCTTAAAATTATGCAGAGATCATAGAGGTAGAGTAGGAATCAATGAGTGACCGTTCTCTTCAATGATGAGTCCCGGTTCAGCCTAACCAGTGATTGTCGCAGTACTTTCATATGGAGAGAACCAGTGACCCGCTACCTGCCCTCCAATGTCCGAGAAACCGACCATTACGGCAGCGGAGGTATGATGGTCTGGGTAGGCATCATGTTGGATGGCCGCACACTCTTCCATGTCTTTGAAAGAGGCTCTGTGACTGCTGAAAGGTATAGAGCTGAGGTCTTGGAGCCCTATGTTCGCCTTTTAAGGGGTGCAGTTGGTCTGATTTCCTTTTTAGGGAAGATAACGTGAGGCCACATAGAGCTCATCTGGTTGACGAATTTCTGGAAAGAGAGAATATTCGCCGGATGCACATTGGCTAGCCAGATCTCCAGACCTGAATCCTATCTAACATGCCTGGGACGCCCTGGGGTGGGCAATTGCAATTCACAATCCCCGTCCTAAAACCACCCAAGAACTGAAAATAGCGTTGCTGAACGAGTGGAGCCAATAGCCACAGAAACTCATATTCCAACTCCCTTATTCCAGGCATAAAGTTCTTCGAAGTCCCCTCTATCAGAGTTCCCCCTCTCCCTTGGTTCGCAACTGACCATGTGCGTTCGCATCATTCAAACCCTTTTTGGGACAGCCAAGCGCAATTTATCGCGTTTAATATTAAAATTTGAAAGACATAACAATTTCCTCTTTGTTCTGATTTAATCAAAGTAGCATTAAATTGCATTGTGGAATACTGGCGAGCCACCAAGTGATTTCGAACTATGATCAGATGACTTGGATAGCATCTGGACTAGCATTTCTCTCCCTTTTCTTCTACGCCATACTATATGATAATTCTACCGTTGAATTGAACTTAGCATAATGCAGCTTCTATCACCCCACACTACAGTTTTCGGGAGAATAAAGACAAATCTCACCAGTCGTGTTCAGGCTATCGAGACCACGGAACAAAAGCTAAAAGAGCAGACTTTGTGTAACTTCTTGCACAGCTTGAGGAAATTCATCACTAGAATCCCATATAAAAATTAAAAATTTGTTTTGAAACCATTAATCACTGACTTTTAACGAGTCTTTGCATATTCTGTTCCTACAAAAGTCAAAGGTTTTGATCCAGCGGCTAATCAAATTACTGGCACCAGTGAAAGAACAGTTTACAATAAGTGTGCTTCCCACAATGTGCATTAATATAATTCTTTTCAATAGAAATGCTTTCCGAACAAAAAAAAATCCTCTTAAAATATTAAACAGGCATACTGTTTACTTGCATATTCTAAGAAAGAGACTGAGATATTGCGGTTAAATGATTAATCATTTTTCATTCCGTATAAAGCAAGTGTTGGTAAACTGCGGTTCGCCGTCAGTTTTTAATCTGACCCGTGGGTCAAAATTATTGTTACACGAGAATTTTTTTTTAAAAAAACCAAACTATGCTAAGTAACGACTGAAATATACAAAAAAAAGTTACAACATTTTTCGGATCTCGATGTAAGTGCAAAACACATTTTAATCTTGCAAAATCCATTTAGCTGTACAATTAAGGAATTTTCCTCAGACCTTCAGTAGGAAGAGACCGAACTGCAAAATGATGGTACACTATAAATGATTCAAGAAATAAATTTTACCAAATTCTACAAACATCTTTTGGAAGATGAATATGATCAGTTAAATCATATGCTCAGGGATTTTTATCTATATTTGAGAGTATTTTCCAATGCGAAAGTACATTTTGGAAAATGCATTTTAGAATAACAGAACAGATTTTCAATCAATTATCCAGTATGGTGGAATACTATCTAAAAAATGCAATTTCCTTCGCATTTCATTTCATATCTGTTATTTTGATGGATACCATCCCACGTGGATATCAAGGAAAACGAAACAGACGAAATTGTTACCAAATACTTAACGGGTCAAATCTCTCCACCATTCCAATTGTGATATCACTAATGCATTAAATAGCGATTCATGATCAATGGCAAGATCAGTGGAATCTGGAAATAGACACTAAACTGAATTTTGAGAAAATTATAATTTCTCATTGGAATTCATTTCCATGTAGAAGTAAGATCAACAGATGTCCCACTTTCAGCGGGACAGTCCCGATTTTTAACAATTTATCCCGTGTCCCGAGGGGTCTCAAGATAGTCCCGATTCTTAGAAAGAATGCACAACAAGCAAGGGAACGGCGGGAAAACGGGAAGGGAACATACGGTTTCCGTCTTCCGTGTAACTATTTCACCAGAATATGAGCTTTATATTATTTTTGTAAATTTTATTTTGATGAACTTTAATAATAAAAATAATTGTTGAGAGCTGATTATCAGGAACTGATTATCAAAGTTCGCCTTGATCAGTTGCTAGAATACGACCACCATTGTTTGGACTTTTGAACAGTGGCATTTATCGGCATTGGCAGCGACGGAAATATTTTGTAGCTGTAAAATGAAGAGAGAACATTTTGTACACTTCCACAGATTTTATTCTTATGGCGACATGTTCCGCTAGTGATCTAGCATCGTTTGGGACATTGTTGCAAAGGAATTACATCTAATACAAAAATCAGAAAAGGAGGGGAATTTTAGAGAGGAGAAGGGTCGGGGCGTAAGGAGTTTGTTGGTCGTCCACGAAATAACTCCTTCGCATATTGAGTTTTGTAACTGTTTCTCATACGATACGCATTGTATTGCGTGCTAGTTAAAAAAGTGATGTCAACAAATCAACTATTCTGATGGTTTAGGTAAGTAATTTATTTAGATACCAAAAGTAGGTAATTTTAGGTACCAAATTTTTAATCCGGACAATGGAATCCCGCTTTTCGAATGTTAAATATCTGGTCACCTTATGTAGAAGACAGGACTATTTAACATGTCTATGTATCAAATACACGGGATTGAAGCATAGTCATTTTTTCTGGGAGGAACTCCCACTATGTGTAATCATTGTGTTTGTCCTCTGACTGTGAGACGCACTGAATGTTCTGCATTTATGTCTAATCGTTTTAAACACTTTAAATCTTATGCACTAACTTTAATTAATTTGATTTGGGGGAAAATCCCCAAACAAATATTTTTTAATTTCTATGTATGACATTGGTTTTAATGCAAGCATTTAATTATGTTAAACTTTATTTTGTTCTAACCTTGAGCTTAAATTTTATCTATATATATTTTTTAAAAAATAGAAATATTTTAGCCTTATGTTTGGCGCAATATGTCCCAAGAGGATCAAGTTCGAAAAAATTCTAATCAACTAACCAATCACTAATTGCATTGAAGCAAAATCTAACCGGTCCATTAATACGTTTATTAATAAATGGAAACGGGTTTTTTTTTTCAAAAAAAAAATGTCAGCATGTGTAATAAATGTTATGTAAAAATGTCGCTTCCTAGTTTTAAATAGAAATTGAGCCTGGTTTTTACTTTTGTTGCTTTATGAATAGAATCGAGTTTATTACTACGTCCGCCATGCCTGAAAATTATACGATCTGGCCCTTCTCAAAAAAGTGTGCCGATCCCTGGCATTAGTTAGAAATCGAATCAGTTCTATAATATGTTTGTTAATAGATTTTTTTTTTGCAGATGTCAGCATGTAATTAGCTGTATCAGTGTAAATATTATGAAAAAGTATTTCTTCCTTATTAAAAAATTGAGCCTGAATTTCCTCTATGAATAGAATTTCCTAAGTAAATATCAATTTTGTTGTCAGGCTTGCCGCCAAGTCTGAAAATTTTACGATCTGGCTCTTTACTAATAAAAATTTGTAGACTCCAAGTATTAAATAACAAATGTTCAATTTTACTTACTGAACATAGTAAAGAGTGTCTATTCTATTTAGTTACTTGGTGATGACAACTATTTGTTATTTTAAAAATTTAATAAAATCAAATTTTCTCACAGAAAATTAATAGTTTTCCACCATGACTAATTGGGTTTTTAACAGTTAAAACCATGAAAGAGGATTTTTTACTAAAAGTATTCGTACATTCCAACTGAAAATATATTGCAAAACACTGATTCATACTTCGTTTTTGATGCACTACTTTTCCTTATGTTTGAAGGTCGATTTCACTTCTGTATTTAGTATTTTAACCACAAAATTAATTGCTAGGTATATGGAATCAAACCTCAAAAGTAATTATCAGCAGAAAAATTGACAGAAGTCATTAAAGTAAGTTGCTAGGATGAATACAGATACTCAAAATAATAAAATTGGGGAATTTCCTTCCAATAATGAATTTCACATTCATCTTGGAACATGCATACGTAAAAGTGACTAAACACAACCGCTGGGGTTTCCAACGTTTGACTTCAATATTTTTTATAATTCTGTAGATGAGAGCAACATATTGTCAATATTTCTCAAAATTGGTTTTTATTTATTTAAAAATGGAGAAATAGTAATATATTGAATAATATGGAAGTTAATAACTGGCCTTGAGTAAACTAATTTTATCTTTACTAAACTAATCTTTCACTTAATCATTCTATTGAATGTCATTTGATATTTGGAGGACAAACGTCTATGAAGTAAGTAGCTACGATGAATACAAATACCTCCAAAAATAACAAAATGAGGGAATTTCCTTCCAGTGATGTATTTCACATTCATCTTGAAACATATATACATACCTGAAAGTGAACAAACACCACCGCTGGGTTTTCCAACATTAGCCTTATTTATCAGTTTTTTAATTTCTGTGGATGACAGCGTTTTATGTCTATATTTCTCTTATATTGGATTTACTTAGTAAAAATGGGTAAATTACTCTATTGAATAATTAAATTTATAATAACTGACCTGGATAAAGTTAAACTAATATTTATATTGAATGTTTTTTTTTTACCTTTAGAGGAATTGAAGTTGCTACTTCGTTAAAGAAACAGTTATGAAAAAATAAAATTAATTCATATTTAGTTAATTGGAATCAAATTTGTACAATTAGCTATAATTTTTTTTTATATATCAAAGAGGGGGACTGAACTAAACAATCTTCATTTTACTTTCGATCTCGATATTGTTGGAGATACAACAGTTACTCCCACTGTGTGGAACTCCCACTGTGTTCAACCTATGCTCCCCTAACTCTTCTAAAAATAATGAAATAAATTATTCAAATCAATGAAATAAATTATCAAACTTTAGTATTTTTGATTTATTTCAAGAAATGAAAAACTCATTCCGAGCGTTTCCCAATCTCCCTGCAAATTTAAAAAAGTTGAGAAATACTAATAATAAACCAGAAAAGCTAAACATTTTTAAACAAGGAATGACTGAATCCACACCTTAAATTACCTGACGAAGTTTATCCCAAACTGAATATGATTTTAAAACCTAACTTCACTAAAATTTCTACTCAAGTTTTTTTTAAGTCATATCTCTAAAGATTGGGAACGGCCATTGACCAATGATAAGTCAGGGTTTTTCCGCCGTCTCTTCTACATCCGCCCAAATAAAATTTCAACTCTCGGACAAACTAGGTTATCCTGAAAATTAATTTAAAAAACTTTTCTCTCTAATTTAAGCCTGCAACGTTTAAACTTTATTTCCTGCACTGTAAAAGTTTTAAATTGTTAAAATCTCAATTTATTGCTCTGGGTACTTGGGAAGTACTGCTTGAAAGCAAATTTCAGCACTGATTGGAGATAAAAGCCCATAAGTGCTAAGCTCTTCGTATAGACCTTCAATATATAGAACGTGGTTTATAGCCTTTCATACACAAGAAAGGGGGATCCACGAAATTATACAGATGGTTTTTTTCGAGTAAATCTAGATTATTTTTCTGATACTCTCTGCGAGTAGAGTAACTTTTTTTAACAGGAAACAATTAACACAAACATTATATCTACTATAGCACTAAATAACAGATCAAACTATCGAAATGAACACTTTAAAGTATGTAATAACAATATTGTTTGAACTACGTACATTCTACGTACACTAACTCATACACACAGTGGATCACATACATATACTATCTTCCGAAGAGTGTTCTAGAAAACTTCTAATTTTGTTCAGAAGTGCAAATTTTTCGTTGCTAAATTTGGCGACATTTGGGGACCAAATTTTTCACTTTCATTCACCAAGATTACTCCTACCTATTAAGCATTACTGCCTTTCGTATTCTCAACTTGACTGTAAAACGACTCTTCCAGTCACAATAGTCGTTCTGCAGGGGAAAACAACAAAGCCAAACATTTCGCGTAACGATACTGAGAAGTAAACCAAGTTCATTTACTATTATAAGATACCTCGTGATAGGATAACGCAACCGCTTCATGCCACCCTACCAAACAACGCATGACGACAAAGATATGAGCAGTGCAGTCTGCCGCATGGAACTAAAGACCGGGGCGCTTCAAAATTTACACATTCCAGAGTTTAGTTTAGTTTTTATTAACGTCGCTCTAGAAGCAACACGAGGGCTATTGGCGACGGACCTCGTAATTTTAAACCACGGTCAAGTGACGAGGACGATACCTGAGCTGGCACCCCCTCTCCTAACATCTACACCACGCCAATGGGAGGACTTTGGGCCCCGACAGATTTAACGTGCATCAGCCCCGGCTACACGGCGGCCAAAGATCGAACCTGCGACTGAACGAAAACCGCCGGCCACGAATCCGAAACCCTGACCGCTAGGCTACCGCGGCCTTTACAAATTCCAAAGAGATGAATCTCCTAAAATACAATATTATGATTTATTACTCGACTGCGTCTCTTTGGTCCTTTGTGAGACGCAAAGCATCACAAAAGTTTCATCACTTCTCCAAGTTGTTTTTGCGTCTTGTCTGAAATTTTTTTTTTTTTTTTTTTTTTGTTAATTTATTCTCCGCAAGGTCTTCATTACTCCAAAATTAAGCAATTCTGGTTCTTAAACTTTGAGAAAATTCTTTTTACTGATATTATCAACGTTTTCCTCAGCTTTATATATGTTTCATTCCTACGTTCTTTTTGGTGAGTGATGGTCAAGTTTAATGGCGCAATAGCCAATTGCGGTCAAACTGCGTCAAACAATGCAAAGTTGTGGTCTTGACATTTAAAAAAAGACGAGTGATTGATAATATTGCTATGGCACAATAGCCAGGCATGGCCACGCTGCGTAAAACAAGGAAAAGTTGTGATCTACACGTGAGAAGAAAAAAAAAAAATTGAAAAGACTAACGAGTGAGTCATAGTATTTCAATAGCGCAGTAGCCAAATGTCACCCTGCTGCCCCCAAAAGCTGTGATCTAGACATGTGAAAGGTTTGGAAAGAAAAAAAAAAGATAAAAATTGGTTGACAAGAAGAAGGTTCGAAAATAGAGAAGGATCGTCTGGAGAATAACGAGGACGCGTCACCAGTGTTCACCAGAGACAGTAGACCCCATCGAAGGGGAAAAGATCACTAAAGTGCCTCGGGTGAGTTCCATACCTACCTAAGGAAGGCAAGTCCCTGAGGTCCCCTGATATAATCCCAGGGGCAGGGTGCCTGTCTATACCCCCAGATACTGGGTACCATTTTAGTCACTTCTTACGACATGCATGGGCGAAAGTGGCACTATTATTTCACACCCGGTCACTACAGGAATACGATTTTTTTGGTATCATCAGTCTCCAACGTGATTTCTTCATCATCATTTGCTTTTTTTAGCAGCATCTTCGCCTCTTTTTCTCCTCATCTATTAGTTTCTTAACGTTTGTCATATCTTCCGAAGTAGTCGATTCCGAAGAAGCCAGAACTCTGAAATTTTGGGAACTGTTCTTACTTGCCTAACAATGCAATATTTAGATATTTGCGACCAGTTTAATTTTTAAATTATTGAAAATATTTCAATAATTTTCTTTAATAAACTTTGCCACCATATAAAAACGTTGGTTTTTATCTCGAATTATTCTGATAATGTATAGACGAATAACCAGTTTAAGATAAACTTCCAAAGCGATCGAGACTAATATCTGGCGCCTAGTGGTGCGAGAAAAAATTGCGGCAACACTTTAGGGGGTCTCCACAATTTTTCTTCTTCTCAGTGTCGAGGAAGAGTTTCCAAGGTAATGTAACCAGAGGGAGGATGTGTGTTCTCGTGAGAGAAAGGTAGGAGAGAGAACGAGCTCCGAAATATACGAATAAGAGAATATAAATTCAACTGTTATTGCTTAAGACTAGGTTTTTAGTAAGTTGAACAAGAAAAATCCTTCACACACGCTCTCTCAGAATATAACCAGAAAATGACAGATGAAATAGAAACCGATAACTAAAATAAAAAAAAAAAAAAAGAGTGAGCGGAAGCGCTTTATTCTTAACGGAAAATAAAAAAAAAAAAAAGAAGAAAAGGATACGTCTCGCCAAACTACCCACACCATACCAACAAAGGGATTTGTAGCCTCAGCAGATTTAACGTACATCAGCCCCCCTATACGGCAGGTCCTTAGGGGCATCAGTGAGTGATAATGGAGTTTAATGGCTCAAGAACCAGATATGGCTTACGGAGTCAAACAAGGTGCTGCAACGTTTGAAAAAATGGGAAAAAGAGAATAAGTGGTAAACAATATTGAGTGATAATATTTTAATGGAGCAAGAGCCAAATATGGCCATGCTGCGCCAAAAAGCTGTGATCTAGACACGAGAAAGAAAAAATTGGTTGACATGGAAGGTCGAAAATAGAGAACGACCGCTAGGATATCACGGGGCTCGTGTTTAGGACAGTAAACGCAATGGGGAAAGGAAAAGATCACTAGGGAGCCTCTGCGTCATGATGCCCGTACCTACCTAAAGAAGGTAAGTTTCTGAGTTCCCTTAATATAATCCCCAGGGGCAGAATGCACGGCTATACCCCTAGACTTGGTTTGGTCTTCTTAACGTCGCACTAGAAGCAACACGAGGCTATAGAAGACGGACCTCGTAATTCTGAACATCGGTCAAGTGACGAGAACAGCACCTGAGCTAGCACCCCCTCTCCTAATTTCCACACCATGCCAAAGGGAGGGCATTGAGGATTGACAGATTTAACGTGCAACAGCCCCGGGCTACACGGCGGATCTTTAAAGGCATCAATGCTCGAGCCCACAACACGATGAAAACTGCCGGCCTATATCCCCAACACTGGAACCCAATTTAGTTACACCTTGCGACATCATGAACTACAGTGGTACTATTTTTTCACATCCAGTTTGGTTTTATTAACGTAGCGCTAGAAGCAACATGTTTCACATCCGGTCACTGCATGGGTGATTGGTTAACAAAATGGGTCTAAAATTAGAAGAATAGACAGAGTATTCAGGGAGCGTGTCATCCGTATTTATAGAAGACAGTAAACCCCATTAGAAGTGCGAGTGAATGTAAAAGTTATTGGCGCAAGAGCTAGATACGGCTATGCTGCGCCAAACAAGATTTAATTGTGGTCTAGACTTAAAATATATGAAAAAAAAAAAGTTGACAAGGAGGGTCGAAAATAGAGAAGGATCGCTAGAGTATCCCGGGGACGCGTCACCCGTGTTTACCAAAGACAGTAAACCTCATGGGAACGAAAAAGATCACTCAGGTCCGTGAAGCCCGTACCTACCTGAAGTAGGAGAGCCCCTGAGGGCGAGTAAAGGGGGGGAAAGCAAAGAGAATCACCCAAGATTAATTTCAATAAATTGAAATATTTTAGGATAATTATTTCATATTATACAGATGTTCTAAACTATATATATATAAAAACTCCCCCCTCCTCATGATTAAATTTTTTCATCGACAAAAGAAAATGATTCCCTCTAAACCAATTCCTGAGAAAAATCTCCGAAATATTCCCTCTGGATCAGTGTTTAAAGACGTAGAAAAGACAGATTATTCCGGAGAAAGACCTCATATCTGCAGATATGAAAAAGTTAGAAATACTGAAACATACAAATATTCTTTAGATTTGTCACATTGTAATTAATGTTTTGACTACAGAATATCAGCGAATATAGAAAAAGTAACTACTGGCAAAACAGACAGGATTAACTGCTGTAGAAGTTTTACAAGAGAGCAATGTAAATATTTTCCCGAACATCCATAAAACTTAACATTTTAGTCGCCTTTACCTGTTACAATACGTACTGCTGTAAGATAGTTTTCAGCTACGAGAAATATTCAGAAAAAAACTATTCAAGAAACAGTACTCCTGAAATGCGGTTAAAACTATTATACATATATAAAAAGGCATCTATAAGGGAAGAAGTCTGGAATATTATGCAAAAACAAACACGGATAATACATACAACTTTGTACAGAATTTTTCATTTTATTACATTCACACCTTTTTATGAATTATTAAGTGATTTATCAGTTTTTCCAATCATGTCGATTTCCACCGATTCCGATTAGCGTGAAATTTTCTCATATATTTTATTTTTCTCTCTTAAATTATCTTTATTTTTGCTATTTTGATAAAAATCGCATCAATCTTTGAAAAATCTTAAATAGAGCCGAAATAAGTCAGAAATCATGTATTCCATTTATACAAAACAAGCAATTCTAAACTAGCGATGCTTCTTTCATGGGAATGACGATATGCACCCCTTCCCAATCAATATTTGGACACGCCACTGATTTTTATACAAATACTGTCCTATATCTAAAATTTTTAATGGTTTATCAGAAAAAAAAATTATGTTCACTGCATAGAAAGTAATCACATTTTTTGATGCTGATAATATCAACACTATAGTTGAAGCAGATTTTGTTGAAAATGCTAAAATTTTAATGTATAGCATGCTTATTCGCAGTTTTAAAATTCAAATTTCATTTAAACCTGGTGAGATGACGACGGCAACACCCGAGTTGACCCTCTGAGGCGACGGATCTCGTAATTTTGAACCACGGTCAAGTGACGAGGTCGACACCTGAGCTGGCACCCTCTCTCCTAACATCCACCCCACGCCATGGGAGGACTTTGGGCCCCGAACAGATTTAACGTGCATCAGCCCCGGTTACACGGCGGATCTTTGGCGGCCAAGGATCGAACCCGCAACTGAACGAAAACCGCCGGCCACGACCTTGACCACTAGGCTACCGCGGCCCTTTCGATGGATCTTGAAATTCTGAACCTAGGTCGTATGATGAGGACATGACACTTGAGATGGCACACCTCTCTGTAAACTTCCACATCGTAGCATGCCAATTTAAGTTTTGAAATTTACAGTAGTTAAAGGAAGACAGTGCATTTTTTTTAAACTTTCATTACAAACACATCAACAGGAAAATATAAATTAATTCAAACACCTGTAAAAAAAATTCTCCCATAATATTTCACAATAGTTATTTCCTTGCACGCATACTTTTCCAAAATCCCCCAGCTTTATCTAATGAGAATGTAGATAATTATAAAGTTAAAATACAGATTTAAACACAGGTTTAAATAACATCTATAGTAATTATATTAGAAGTAAGATTTTAGCTATACGTTTTTTTTAGTTAAGAATCTGTTCTATTTTAAAATTATGGTTTTTAGGACATTTTATTATAGCCATCAAATGAATAAGGAGGCAATGATTTTATAATAATAGATGTAATTGAAGGGAAAATTATGCATCTTTAATTCATATGTAATTTGATAAACTTATTTTAAATGTAATGACATGATGACAGTGAAAAATTCAAACTTTTATTTATATATTTGCACTGTATCGAGTTGTAAAATGGTTCAAAATTAACACCCCATAAATGAAAAAATAATCATTTTATTTTAAATTACTCATAATACTTTTAATGTTAAAATACTCCCAAGATTTTTTAACATGAGCAATATCTGCTATTTAAAACATAAAACATGTAGTAAAAGCAATGCAGAGTGAGAGTGCAAATCGCTACATTTGCAACAGCAGGTAAAATCCTTTATAGAATTCTTATAATTAACGGAAAATTAAGAACAAAAGATTACACCTTTACTATTATGCAAAAAAAAAAAAAAAAATCTATATTAATTAAGCATCACATACAAATTCCTCTTCATCGTACAAATATGCAATTAAGACATTTTAATTTCAACAAAAAGAAGCAAAACAAAATATTGGAAAGTTCTTTTATTTCATTTTTATAATACAATTCTGGAGGAATATACAAAGAATTCATTTATCTGGCCACTTTTTAACAATTGCACAGTACCAGATAAATCTATTCTGCTTCATATAACAACCCAATGCACAACACCTCAAAATAAAGTTGATATGCAGAAATTTTCTTTCCACGACTATTGCTCAGCAATCAGATAGAACTTTACAAAATTATACATTCATATAGCACCTTATCTCACTGAATCAAATCAGATAATTATTCTCTATACACAAAATCCAATGGATAAACAAATGTCCATGATTCAGATAAAGTTTTAACTTTTTCAAAGTTATTTATTGCTCTGCAGAAAAACTTCATTGATTGCTTAGTTATACCGGAAAACAAGTGGGGGAAGAATTGTAGATCCTGTTCTGTAGTCACTTTATTTTACAGAGGCCATAATCAAAAATAAATCTACGAAACAGCAATGTTTGGCTTAATGAATGTAAAAACCTACCCATAGTATAATAGCTAAAAAAATATCGTTACCATCACCCCGAAGCTGTCCAAAAATTACAGATTATTTTTCTTTTTGGAAGAGCTCTTTAAGAGCCTTAAAGAGAGGTGTGGCACTAGGAGATTCAAAAATCTACGCAAGATTCCCAGACTCCTTTATATGCCGAAAAGGAATTGTGGGATTCTTGCAGAAAAATAATTTTGTATTTTTAGCGGCGCGAGGGGCCCCAGGCTACGGGCTTGGGAGGCATATCTCCCCCAGAGCCAAAGGACGGGAATTCTTGTGTATTGGTGGTGTCTGGAGCTGCACCCTTCTTGTCCCATGGAGCACCTTTAACAACAAAGCCCTTATCATTACGGTTCCCCTCAGAATCATGCGTACCATTGCGACTGGGAGGCATAGTGTATTGTCGCATCAGATCCTTTTCTCTCAAGTCTTGCAGCTAGATAAAAATTTCAAGAAAATTTAAACTCAAGTTTTACAGGAATATTTCAATCACATGCAATACATTTTGGAACAAGGAAATTCATTTTACAATGTATGACATTACTCATCATAAGAAGAATGAAAAAGACACCACTTATATTGAGACATTTTCCCACAAATATATACATAAATTTACAAGAACAATTCTTATGTTTTTTTCAGTTGAGAAATATCCATCTCCCCCTTCTGTTGCCCATCTAATGTTTTCTTTAAAATCAAAATTGCATGCTGTTAGCAATATGTTTTTCTATCATTTTTAAATATTAACACATTACAGCATAAATAGTAAAAACAAAATCTGAATTAAAAAAAAAAAATCAAAATAAAAGCTTACGTCCCGTAGATTTCATAAAATCATTCTTTTATCAGTCGAGAAATTTAATTCTCAAATTGTCTTCCTTCTTTAGAAACAGTTTTATCAATATATATATTATATATATATATATACATAAAAGTAAGTCTGTTTGTGTATAAACAGTCTTAAATTATTACAAAACCATTAAAATAACTTGAAACAAATCTTTTTTGTAAAAATTGGATACTTCTGTTTGATTTCAAGTATTAGTATTTTTAAATATATATATCAATAATTTTTTTGTAGAATGTTAAAGTATGTTAGTAATTTCATTAAGACATCTTAATACGAAAACATTAATGTAAACATTGAAATACTATTAAATTTTAATAAATTTATATATACACAAAAATCTTTCCAGTATTTAAGACTCTCATATTCACAACAAAAGATAAACAGAAAAAAACTTAAGTTTAAATAAAACATTAGAATTTACGAAATATAAATACTTACATATTCTTCTTCGAGATTCAGAAGATGGTCCTTGGCATCTAAGACATCATCTTCAGCACCCTGAATAACAACTATGTCAGGATCTGGATCAGATGATCGTGGGAAACGAATGTCAACCTTATACTGATCCATTATTTTTACAACATTGCGGCCACGAGTACCAATGATGCGAGAGTGAACACGAGAATCTATAGACACTTCCTCCTTATGCATATCTTCCTATAATAAAGAGGAAAATGTGTTAATGTACGAGCAATATTTGTGAAGTTAGAAATTTCCATGATTTGTTTAAATGAAAATGAAAAAAAAAAAAAAACAAGGAGGTAATTTATTAATATTAAATTATAAGCATTCAACATAAAAATACTCGGCTTGAATCAAAACTGACAATAGCCTAGAGAGTGAGTGATGGTGAAGTTCAATGGTAAGAGCCAGATGTGGCTATGCTGTGTCAAAACAAGGTATAACGAAGATCCAGGTAATATTCTAATGATCATACGAATGACAAAAGCTGTCCTTCCTATTCAAATATTTGAATGAATTTAAAACCAGACAATGACAGTGTAAAATAGATAAATGAAGAAAATTAAAAAAGAAAAAGAAAAAAAGGAGTATTCTATACAAATGATATTACATGGATAATATAAGTACACATGAAAAAAGTATTAATAAAAATTTCGTTTCACAATAAAAACAAATCCATTTCAAAGAGACAAATTTTCAGTATTATGAAATGTCACTTTTAATTACTTTATTCTATAAAGTACGAGTATTTTTATATAACATTTCATAAACTTTATAGTAGGGATTTTAGTTTAGTTTTTATTAACGTCGCACTAGAAGCAACATGAGGGCTATTGGCGACGGACCTCGTAATTTTGAACCTCGGTCAAATGAAGAGGACAACACCCAAGCTGACATTCCTCTCTCCTAACTTTCACGCCATGCCAACAGGAGGACTTTGGTTCTAGACAGATTTAACGTGCATCAGCCCCGGCTACAAGGACGGTCTTTAGCGGCCAAGGATATAACCTACGACTGAACGAAAACTGCTGGCCACAAATCCAAAACCATAACCACTAGATTACTATGGCCACTTCATAGTACGAAAGAGCATATCCTTAATTTTTTTTTTAAAAAAAAAAATATTCATTTTGATACCTTAAGTACGGAAAATAAAATACATGCTGCTATTGAACATATCCAAAAATGCAATTCCAATTAGAGACTAAATTAACATAGTTTTAATTCGATAAATATAAAAACACAATAGCATATTAATATGAATCTTATCAATATATAATCAGTAATAGCTAGCTTACTTGTTCCTGGACTAATTTCAAAATAGCTTCCTTAGCAGCCTCAGCATCTTTTTCATATCCAGTAATTGTAATAACTCTTTCATTAGCTCCTTCTCGTTCAGGGAAATTGATTTGCACATTATGATCTTTCCTGATTTTTGAAATCACATTTCCACTGCGACCAATAATTTTAGGATGGTATTGTGGATCAACTTCAACAGTAAGCTGGAAGCTCCTTAACAGCTGAATACAAAAAAAGAATTTTAAAAATGTTTAATTAAAACTCCATTTTCTAAATATAAAATCACTTGCAATTTTTTTAAAATTAAAAAATAGAGGTGGTAGAGGGAAACTTATGATAAAATTGTCAACAGAAAAAGCAAAATTTTTCATAGAAATTAATTTTAAGACTGGTAAAAAAGCTTCAAATACAGTTTTCATCAAAAGTAAAATCAAGTACTTTTCATACGGATTATTAAATAAGAATTCAGATTAAAAAATATTAATATATACAAAATCAATCTTTTTTTGAGTGGTATTTTACAAAACATTCTTCAATGTTATAGCCCAATGTCACATGTCTTGCACTCATAAGAATATTTTCTGGTTTTTCTCATATATATCATTATTTGCTGTTTCAGGCTCATCATTTAAATCACTTAATCAGTATTTTTACTTACATCTCTCAGATTAATTCATTAATTCGTGAATCTCTATTCTCAGTTGAATACTTTCTTTTTGCCATAACTGTCACTAAAAAAGAAACTGATCCAATGAATCAAACAGTTAAGAGCTCTACCTCTCACAAATATCCATATGTTTCCCCCATATTAACTTCTAACAAGCAAGACATTTTTTTTTTTTTTTAAAGCAAATGGAACCCTTTAAATCATATCATCCCATTTAAAAAGACATGCCACAACATCTACTTTTTGATTATGTGAACAATTTCTCCCCTCCTGACGACTAGAAGTTAAATCCAAGCCCATACCACAAGGTCAACATTCGAAATATCCTATCTATATAGATTTCATGGTATTGTAACGCCATCTAGTAACCTTTAAAAATTCAAATAAAACATTTTTGAGTGTATCTGCAATGATATGTTGGTCTGTAGCAGGCATTTTCAGAGCATATAAAATGCAATACTCTGGCACATGATAGCAAATGAGAGTTTATCACAAGTGATATATTGAGAGTTAACTGGATAGAAAAACAAGAAGCTCCAAAGTTAAAAGAACAAGTTACAGCTCCAAATGGTTGCAAGTTTAGTAAAAAACACACTTCAAATTTCAGTCCCATTTCTGAAGTACAACTCTGTTACAATATCAAAGGAATTGTCATTTTCAGTTTAAAAAAATTGTTATTTTGAATCAAAATCTTCAATCCACTTTTCATTAATAAAAAATACTGCTTTATCAAAACATTTTACTGAATTTTAATTTTCAGGAATAAACACCAAGAAAAGAAAAATATTCATACAGAAAGACTACAGCATATACAGAACAAAATTTAATTACTGCCAAGAACTTTCATAAACTTGATTGCAATGTTTCTTAAAAAGTAAATATTTTATTCTTAAATATATATAACTATTGTGCTTGCTTATTACAATTTCACAAAAATATAAGGCAAGAAATCAAATTTGTAATTATTCGAATTTAACAGAGGAAAGGCATGTAATATTTCATTTCCTATCAGTTAAATTTAATATAAAATTTTAATAAACACTGTCAGCTATTTTTAAATCAAAGTAAGTAACACATTAACAGGAATATTTAAATATTTTGAAAATACACATGTTATAATAAGTGCAAGAGAATTCAGTTTACTATACAATATGAACAAACATACCCTATCTTGCTTTTCAAGTTCCAGTTGTTCAATTCTTTCTTTTAATGCCTCTTTAGTTTTAACAACATTGTCAGGTGGACCTTTAATTGTGATAATATCAGAATGCTCATTTTGAGGAGGAATAATAATATTGACATCAAACATTTCCATCATGTTTCGTACATCTCTACCCTTCTGTCCAATAATAAAACGGTGAAGGTCATATGGCACTTCTACTTCTTCAGTAACTGGTACAATATCCTGAGGGGAAAGTTACAAAACAAATTAACTATTTTACATTACTGCAAAATAGAAAATTATTTAAACTTTAGATGCTTATAGATTAAGAGTCATGCTAATTTAAGTAAGTTTTTCTACTAATAAAACCAGACATTTCTTTAGCGAAAATTCAATTCCCTTGAATTTACAATGGAGTCTATCTTCACTTGACTTGGGTTCAAAATTATGAAACCATCATGTTGCTTCTAATGTAATGTTATTAATCAACCACACGAGCTTGCAAACAACAAGTTCATAGTTCTTTGTAATAATAAATGAACAGGAACTCATATATAGTAAGATCAGAAATTTATGTGACAAATAAAATTATATTTATAAATTATTTAAAACCTTTACATATAACTTAAAGAATATATTTATACACAAAACTTCTTAATCTTTTCAAAAGCATAAAACAAAACTTGAAATGCTTTTAAAGTGAGTTTTATAAAATAAAATTCGGGTTTTTATGAAAATATACACAGATGTTAATAAAATCTATATACAAGACAACCTTTAACACTTTGGTAACATATTTAATGAATATTTCACCAATTCCTATTCAATAGACGAAACATTTGACTTATTAATTCATTATAAACTTACCAATAATGCTTTAGAAGCAGCGTCACAATTTTCTTGTCTCCCTTTAATAATAATTATATTTTTTTGGTTTAATTCAGCTTCAAGACCATCAGCATGAGCATCTCCATTCATCGTCACTTTATCAGCATCTTTAGATAGAAAATTTTTTTAAAAAAAGGCTCGTCTATATCATAGCTTTTAGAAAAAGGAAGATAAAATTTTGTTTTAAAGTTGAATTTTTTTAATTTCTAATTCAATATGTAATTAATAAAAGCCATACAAATTGAAATTCAATATTTGCATTAACAAAATATTACATTCACAGAAATGATATATAACACTTATATATTAGTTTTAATTAATAAATCTTTCTATTTAAAAATTTTCTAAATGAGTGACAAAAAGGCCAAAAAAAAAAAAAAAAAATTAAAAATTCATACTAAATCCAATATTACCTTCAGGTTTTTCACGATCAGGAAACTTAATAGTAACATTGAACTGTCGTTGAATATTTTGCACTTTAGAGCCTCTGGTACCCAAGACTGTACGATGATGTTCTTGTGGAATAATACATTCAACTGTCACCATCGCTTCCTTCAAAAGAAATTTTTAAATTTAAAATTTCACCAATATAAAATGCCAGGTTTAAATACAAAATAACTTAAGTTTTCTACTAAATCTTAACATTTCATGCTTCGTAAATCGGCAAATTATTTTTCCACCCAAACTTTCCAATAACATGAGAGGTAAATATAATCTCTAAATTAACTATTTTCTCTAAAGAAACAGTAATTTCCAGAAGAATAGATATAAGAATTTAAAATCACATAAAGGCCAGTGCAGAGTTCAAATGCAATTAAAATAACTTAAAAATTAGAAATATAACTATTAAAAAAATTATATTAAAAAATATAACTATTAAAATAGAAAATATTTAATAAAACTATTAAAAATTAGAAAATTATATTTAAAAAAAATAAAAGACTGTTAGTTCTTTGGAATTTTCATCTTATAGCTAGAAAGCACACATTTAATAGCAAAATTATGGTTTCCTTTGTAAATAGAAGAACTTAACTAAAATTTTAAAATACATACCTAAAGTTTTTTTTTTTTTATTTTGCATTTTATACAATACATATTTACTTACTATAGCCTAGCTTATAAAAGTTACACCAAGTTAAATTACATGCAATGTAAAAATTAACTATAAACACACATACAACCAATACAATTTTTTTAAAAATATATTTTACAATAAGTATAGTTATAATATTCAAATATGCACCAATGAGTAATAAAATTATACAGGATTAGTCAATTTCAAGAAATTTGTTATTGTGGAAGCTATGCCAGATGCATATATTTAAATCATGAAATTAAAAAGCTTAATAAAATTATATATAAATAACTAGCTGGCGCGCAAATGAATATTTAAAATAAAACTAAGCAAATATTTTGTAAAAGTATTCAAGTATAAACTTTAACAAAAATAAATGAATAAGAACAATTTACACAAAAATCTATGAACAATAACTGTCAGAAGCATAGAGACTGATATGCGACATAATATGCTGCAGATCTATGAAAAGCAGAAATCTTAGTGAAATGGATGAGTAGGAAGCGATTTTTTCTTAACTAGTTAATTGTTATATACAATTAAAATTATGTATTAAATTCCCAATTGATATTCTGCCATTATTTCTTTTAAAAGAGAGCCAAAAGTTTATTCTGTAAACTATTTGAATATTGTGTTGGTTTGGGTTGAAATATTTCAGGATGGATTGATTTAAGTTTCAAAAATGGCAAATTTAGTACCATTTTCCAAAAAAATATGTTAATAACTTACACTCAAAATAAATCAAAGGTTAGTATTTTTTCATATATTTTGAGAACGAATTTTTAATTTATTTCATCCGAGATATAAAAAAAACACTGATCTCTCGGATGATGCAAGAATCATAATCTAGTGATGTATCATTCAAGAGATAGGTCACAAAATATATATACACACACAAAAAAAAAACACTTCAACATTACTAATCAAGAAAAATTATAAGAAACATGGAAAAAAATTAAATAAAAATAACTTCAAGATCAGCATTTCTTTTTTAAAAAAAATACTTTATTTATTTCAAGATAAGATTAAAAAGAGTTTACAATTCAAAATTAGTAGAAAATAGATGCAAAGTTGTCAAAAAATTAATTGGAAAATCATGCAAGTGAGTGATTGCTTATTGTCCAAGATTTAAATCTGATTAAACTGCAACAAGGTGGATAATTGAGCTAGTTAGAACATGGACATTTAGTTCACTATTCCAGATTTTACTTGTTACAGAAAAGCAAAAGTGGAAAATGCCAACTATGTAGTAAAAGGATTTAAAAGAATATTTCAATGGCATTTAATTTCGGAATTTAAAGAATATGTTGGGATATTTTGAATAAAAGAATATTCAAAAACAAGTTTTAAAAATTTGGAGTACTTTGTTAAAAATATTGCTTGATAACAGGAAGTTTAATTGCTTGTTAGATATTAAAAGACTCATTCGAAACATAATTGAAATTCTACAACAAAAAACAAACAAAAATTTATCTTCAAAAACCTATTAATATACTTAGTCAGAAACAGAGAATACCAATGTCATACAGTGTGAAATGCACTAGTTTAGTTTTTACTAATGTCTCGTAAGAAGCAACACGAGGGCTATTGGCGATGGACCTCGGTCAATTGACAAGGAAAACACCCGAGTTAGCCCCCCCTCTCCTGACTTCCACACCAAGCCAACGGGAGGACTTTGGGCTTTGAAAGATTTAACATCAGCCCTGGCTACACAGCGGGTCTTTAGTAGCCAAGGATCGAACCTGTGACTGAACGAAAACCACCAGCCACAAATCCGAAACCATGACCACTAGGCTAATGCAGCCAAGCAAAATGCACAGTAAAGGCAAAATCTGCCTTATAGGTCCTTTCAACATTAAATTTCTAAAAATTATAAAGCAAATTTCAATTAAAAATCACTTCGAAGTATACATTATTTTCACCCCTAGATCCATCATACCGAATTTCACGGCT
>BMAW01012852.1:0-11501 GCA_019974015.1 Nephila pilipes
ATATATATATGTGTGTGTGTGTGTGTAAGGAAAAAGGACGATACCACTTCTTCTTTTACCGTCCTGATTGGGAAAATAATACGAAATTATCCGAGTAAAAGTCTAGTTAAATGAGAGAGAGAGAGAGAAGGTTACATCGTGAAACTGGGAAACATGCGCCACTCACTACCGTAGATAAAGCAGAAAAAGTAATATAATAATAGAGAACACCAGATGCGTTGTTCAGCCTTCGTGACTTCAGAGGAAGAGAAAGAAATTTTCTCTGCTTGGAATTATGGAGATGATTTTCCTTACTGGTTTGAAGCCTGTGAAACAAATTATTGAACATATTTTAAGAGAGCGTGATTCTATAAAATAAAAGCGAAATTATAATGTTATTATGAAATAAGATGAATTCTCTTTCGTGAAAGTTAAAGTATATGACAGAATAGGATGTTAGGTTAAATTTAAGTGAAATCATTATATATATATATATATATATATATACAAACATAAATATTAGTTTTACTTGTGTACATAATTTAAGCTACTTGTGTTTCCCCTCTACAATACCATATATTTTGTTTTTATTTTCTATAGATTCAAATATAGAAAAATAAGGTTAGATAGGAGCCGAGGTGCAAATGAGAGAAAAGGATTAGAATGCCATTCATTCTTTTGGTTGACTAACTACCTCAGGAAAGTCTTAAACGTGGCAATAAGAGAAGAAAAGATGAAGCGTATTCTCCATTCGTGCATTCTAGGGAATTGTCTTGTTTTGCCTGAAGATGATCTAACGGTAAAGGGAAATAAGAATTACTTACAGGAATAGCGAAGTATTTATTTGCTCAGTGATTAAATTACGGTCGAATGGTTTGAAATAAAAACAGACTCGCTTCTTAAGTATACTTTAAAAAATGAAAAATGCATTTGTAACTACTTTTGCACATGTATTAAATATTAGAATTAACATAAAAAATTATATGCGTAAATTTGTATAATCTTTAATCGCTTTTTAATGCATGAAAATGTCAAGTAAAAACTTATTATATAGTACGTAAATTATTTTTAATGGAGCTGATTCATAGTGTTTTTATATTTAAAAATCATGCAAGAACTGCTGCACAAGTTTTTCTTTAAGAAATTTGCAAAAACAAAAGAAATAAAATAACATATCAGTATATGAACTGAAATGAACTTCTTTGGTCGTGGAAAAGATATATCTAAAAGTATCGATAAATAGTGTTTTGAAAAATGAATTAACAAAAGCTATGCTGGTTTTTATTTTTCCTCTACATAATGAAGAAGCTTAGTTACGAAACAATTTTTATTTCTTTGATATTTTGTTCGAAGAAGAACGGAATTTTCATAATTTTTTTTTCTGTATAAAATTTAGAATCTGTAATGTGATCGATTAAAAAACAGACTTGTATGCGTTTCAAAAAGGTTCTTTGATTTGTATTGATGGAATTGAATTAATAATAAAATATACAATGATAAAATAAACTATAACAAATTAATATTCTAAAAGGTATTAAAGTGAGTATATATTTCTTAAAAAAAAAAATTTTGAAGCAGAGAATATTTTTCATTGTTGAGGATAATAATGACTCAAAACTAGATTAGTTAATTATTAAAATAGGCATAATTTATTTTATTACAAAATCAGAACTATAATAATTAATATTAGCGTAAATAATAATAACAAAATTATAATAAGCAATTTTAGGAGGAAAAATTATATTTCATTATGCAAATGTATGAATAAAATTTTAAATTTTTTGAATGTTCTGATTTTTCACAATATAACAATTTATAATTATTAAGAGCATTTCAAAATGGCACCGATTTCAAAAAAATGATAGAAAGAATCTAACGAATAAAAGGACACTAATAAATATAATTTTTTTCAGAGCATCCGTTCAAAGTTAATAGCAAGTAAAATAATAAAGTAAATTTTTCTATTAAATAATTTCGATAAAATTTCTTTTTTTAAGATAAAAATCCCGTTCTTTCTTGAAACTTGATTTAATTTTTAATTTAGCCTACACTCATCCGATGCTATTCAGTCATTCGACGCTGACTGTGATGCGATTGTGAATGAGTCTTTATTAATGTGGCATTGTGAAGCATTTTGAGGACGATAGGCGCGGACCTAGTAATTTTGAACCTTAGTCAAATGACGAGGATGACACACGAGCTGGTTCCTCTCTCTCTCTAAACTCGTACACCATACCATCGGGAGGACATAGAACTTCGATCAAATTTGACCTGCATTAGCCCCATTACTCGGAGAGTCTATAGTGGGAATAGGGTTTGAGCACACGACGTGACGAAAACAACGCCGCCAATGAGTCCGCGACCATAAACACTAAACTTCCGTACCCTTACCATTTGACGCTAAGACTATCAGTAATAGGTTGATATGTCAGCAAATAAATAATCGTGTTCTTCGGGGCAGTTCTGTAGATGATCATGAAAAATCAATATAAATACATCTATAAACAACACGAACACGGATATAACACGAATTGTCGAAAACTGCATGCATTTTGATTGCCTTAGTGAGTTAATGATATCTAGTATCAATTTGCGTAGCAGCTGAAAATGTATTGCTAAAGCTAGTTTTTATGAGTATACATATTGTCATTCGTTATGGAATGTATCTTATAAGTACCTGTTTAGAATTATATTTCTATCCTCTACTTTTCAAATTCTCTTAAAAAAACGTTTACTACAACAGATACATTTAATTTTTGAAAAGAATTCGCTCTAAAAAGAAAAAAATTACCGAAATGATTATAGGCAAGTTCAGTCGTATTTGAAAATGAAAATTTCCAGGACACAATAGTTAAAAAAATAAATATGTGATCAATCACACAGCCATCCTTTCATAAATAACGATTCTTTTTTTAAAAATCAAAAAATTCAACGTTATTCATAAAACCCTTTGTATAACAACATTAAAAAAAATATACTAAAAGAAATAAAGCATCTATTCCCTATAAAGTAAAAAAAATACACCGAACTAAATCCAGCAAAGAATTAAAGACAATTTACATACTCATATTATTACTCCCTGCGTATTATTCCCACATCTCTTTGAACAATGTTCTACACTAAATCTGCCAGGCTCACATTCAAAGAACAAACAATTAACTCACTGAAGCAAAAACTATTTTTCATGGCAATCAATTAATCATGCAAAAATGTAACTCTTCATCAACCATAATATTTCATCCTCCTTATTAAAAGAACAATATCTCATTTTTTTCTGTTCTTTGATGAGAAAAAAAATTCCTCAATGAACAAAAATTTTCATCTTAGAGGATATTTATTGTTCAGAACCACACGTGTATATGCTATCTCTTGGAAACCTAGTTTCTTTGTCGGTATCTTTCGCTCCTCTTCAGATTTCAAGAGCACTTTTTCCCTCCCTTTTCCCATCTTATTCTTCAGCATCCATTTACCTATCGCGTCATAAGAGGTCTTCTAGAAAATTTTGCAGTTTCCACATATGCATTCTTCCGCCCTTGAAACATTTTTCATCACAAGCGGTGTGAGAGAAGGATATTTATTAAATCTCAGGTTTTTGTTCATTTCAAAAAGAATCTTGTTCCGTGGACCGACTTGAGGACAATGAGTTCAAGAGAGCTTAAACCGGCTGCTCGCTTCTTGATGCAAAACTAAACAAGGAAAAGAAGTATTAAAATTTTTTACAAGTCATTCGAAAATTCTTGCAAAGAATGTTCAAATCTTTGAAACGTAAGCAACGGAAAACATTCGAAGTTGGTCTATTGATCTACATAATCATTATATAAAAATATTTTCTCTTAAAATGCTTCAGGTTTTGAACTTTTTTAATTTTTATTTCTTTCAAATAATGCATATAACTATTCACGAAAAATAACTGCTACAAAAATGAAATTTATTTATCCAAACAAATTTTATTTCTTATAGATATTCATCAAATTAAAATTTGTTATAACATTATACTGAATATGGGATCAAATAAGACTGTGTAAGGAATGTTTTTTTTAATTTGGAAAACTACTAATTTTTGCAATGAAATTCACTATTAAAAAAGACGCAAAAGTTGAATTCTTAAGGAAAAGCAGTGTCAGTTTTGGGTGAAAAATTAATATATACAATATTATTCAAGATACTTTGTAGAAATATTTTTATTCAAATTTATTTGTTTTATTTTTAATAAGTGGATATTATGTAAAATTCCTATAAATAAAAATGTAACTGTTATGTAAAATAACAATAAATATTTAAATCACCTCCAGATTCTTAGCAAAGAATAATAATTGAGCGAACAGTTTATAATAATCATGATTTCATCATTTGAAATTAAAATTATGCTTTTCCAGTTAAAAATAAATAATTAAATTTATCTAAAGATTAATATTGGCAAAAAATTATAAAAACAACATTTTATTACAATTTTAAGTTCATTCATTGTACTGGTCTTTTAATCTGATATTTAACAAGTGCATTGTTTTCAGAAATCATCAATAAAAAATGCTGCGAAATTAAGTTTGAACAAAGAACGTCAGTTTATTTAATTAAATTCATTTATTTCCTTCGTTGCATTTTTCGATTTATCCATTTTCACTCAAAGCATGATTTTTTTATCAGACATTTTGTCATACCTCTCAACTCAGTCGTATTGTTTCCTATAATCAAAAGAATTTTAAATTAGAAAATAAATAAAATATTATGTTGCCTAGTAATTCCAATATAGATATAAACTGCTATTTATGTAGTAGTAGGAAACAAATCACTCAAAAGAAAAGCTTACCAAAATATTCTCATTCCTCGTGTATATATTTGTAATTGCATAGTTTTGAAGGAAAAGAAAAAAAAAAGGAAATTCCTTAATCCGTAACATAAAAGAAAAAAATCTCTTCATTAATATTATAATACATAATTGGTCTCTGAAACTATTAGTTTCACTAACTTTTATACTATTAAAAATAACACTTAATTAACCCAAACGTTAAATTATTTAAATTCTTCTCAGATATGCATCAAAGGTTTGCTAAAATACTTCTATATCCTTATAGCTTCGAACGCATTTAGATAAAATGAAAGATAATTAAAATACATGAAGTATTCAGAAAGTATTTCGAATAAATGCTTTTAAACCCCTGTAAGGGATCAAATTTAAATTAGAATTAATATGAAGTCATAAAATTAGTTAGGAGTGAATAAATTAATCTTTTGTAACAAGATTACAGTTAGTAGACAGGAGTCATTGAGGTATTCCCTGTGACACTTTTAATAAGAGAAATACATTAGACTGATCCATGGGGATATATTGCAAATAGAAATTAACTAGAGTTGTTAAAATTTTAAATCTGAATTAATTTCAGTTCTGGGAATAAGGGGTTTAATTTTTTTAATTCGGTTTTTACTACCATTGTAAAAATTGGCATTTTTTTCATCTTTAGTGTGTTTTACATTGATATAAATTAATTTTAATTTATATTGTGTTAAATCCATACCCAGCTTAAACTTGTTTTTTGACTTACTTTGTATTGTATTCTTTTGGATGTGTTATAATTAAAAATATTATTTTTTGAAACTTCCATCGGAAATGAAATGCATTCTTTCTTATTTACCATGTAATATAATTGCTGAACAAGAAATATTTTCAATATTATAATCAGTTAAACATTACAAAGTTTGTAAGAATTTTTTAAAAAAAGTTCTGAACAGAATAACTGTGAAAAATAAGAATAATAAAAATAATTATAATCAAGACCTTATCTCATTCAAGTAATCCTGTCAAAAATTTAGTAAAAATTAATGTTATTAGTATACATAGATTTATAATTGAAAGCCTGAAAACGAGTGAAAATATGTCATCTTCCATTTCGCAAATTATTTTCAATGAATTGCGTAAAAATTGAATTTCAAAGAGATAATGTTTTGAAACGTATTATAATAAAAATGACATAGATAGGGTATCTTAAAATACGATTTTAAATAAATTTTTTTCAATATATTTGAGACGAATGAATGAAAATAATAAAATAATTAATGCACAAAGATTATCTTATGTATTCTTTTTCAGAATTTATATGCTTTTAGATGTGAAAAAATATCTTCTGATGTGAAGAAAAGAAAAAAAAAATCAATACAAGTTAATGTAAAGACGTCCTTCTTATAAAACTCAATACGAACTAACATAATGAAGATCTTGTAAAATTCAATGTAAACTAGTGTAAAGAAGATCTTATAAAATTCAATATATACATAGAAGCTAATGTAAAGATCTTATATAACTTCCTTTTTAATTTGAAATCTATCGGACCCTTTTTTGAAAATGTAAGCTTAGCTTCAAAGAAAATTATATTTGCTCTGAAGGAAAATTTCTGAGAAAACAAATTTGGGAATTCAGAATATTCTTAAGCTGTAAATCAATACCATCTAGAACGATATCTTCAAAATCTTCAAAAAATGCAATCATTAAAATTTTTGTTTTTTTGGGGAATTCATATATTGTGCATATTAAACCAATTGACTTATAGCTCATACTTTAGATTTATAATAATAATAATTTATTTATTTTGTAGCACTATTCCACTTGTTATATGACATAAATGCAGCATAATATATTTTTATATAAAATTGTAATTAATTGATTAACAAGAATTTTAAAATAGAATATACTGTATTTTTTGCAATTTTAAAAGAAATTGGAGTTAAATAGCATTTTTCTAAATGGAAAGAACGAATAAATATTCTACTTTACATAAAATGTCGAAATAATTAGATTTTAAAATTTCACAATTACCATCTAAATGAACAACAAAACTCTTGTTTATCTCCTCTTTTTGCAGCATTGACATTTCTTAAAAGCGGTGTGTAATCACTAATTTAATAAAAAAAAAAATACTTTTACATTTTCTTTTTTAAACCAATCATTTTAAAAAGAGTATAAGAAGCATTTGAATTAAGTATGAGTAGAATTATAAAAAAAACGCATAAAAAATATAGAAAGAGCGTTTTATTGAAATAAAGGCTTAAATTAAGCTTAAAATTTCTGTATACCTAAATGTACTTGATAGGAGAAGCGCTGCAGTTATGCTAACATAAGTATTTTACACAGTTAAAAAGAAAAACAAATTGCAACATTGGACTTATATAAAAGCAACTAATACTTTTATTAAATTTTATTTTATGTATATTTATAAATCAACAACAGCGATAGAAAATCTAATTTATTGAGTAAAGATATCATTCAATTAAGTGATTGTGAACTAAACAACATGTATATATAAATCTAAAAACATTAATCTATAAGAACAAGTGGTAACTTAATCTGAGAAATATATATATATCTTGATTTTTAAACATAAGGGTTTTTTTTCTGCTTAAAATTCAAAAACCGCTGATAATTTTGATTTCTTCGATGGACTAATGATTCACAAATGCGTCAATTAAGCTCTTATTATACGCTCCATATCAAACTTTCTGTTTCATCATTCACATGGAATGATCATAAGCTATAACACAGATAATTACTTTATATGATGCCAAAAAAGAGCGAGTGAGGTAACACGAATTCTGAATCAGCTGCTATTAATTAACCATGATATTTTACTTTTCTAAGGTTAAATGATCGGGAATGACCAACTTATATATATATATATATATTAGTGGTGTGTGTGTGTGTGTGTGTGTGTGTGTGTCTAAGAAAAGAATCGTACGCTTCGAATTGGGCATCTTCATTTCACATGTATATTGTTAGTTTAACATATTTAGTATAAGAGATATTTTTCTTTCCCTCTTTTCTGTCTAACAATTTTTTTATATATTTTTTAGAATGAAGGTTGCGAGCACATTTTCTTTTGAATCATTCATCATTGATCCCTAGAACTAGCTATTTTGAAGAATTTATTGTACAAAAATGCACATCTTTTATTCTAAAAGTGTACGTCCCATATAATATATCCAAATATATTTTAATTACTTATTCTAAATATGTATGAAGCATAATAAAGATAATTACTATGAATGATTCCAAAAAATTAGTATTTCAACACAAATACTGTAATTGCTATTAATTAATAATAGTACTTTACTATTCTTAGACCTACGGATTATGAATAACATCAATTTGCTTACTTGAGTGCACTAAAAGTGCATCAAATAGTCATTGATGAATAAACTTTGTTTAAAGTAACTTTCGAATTTATTAATTATGTATTATGCATATTTATGAGAATCATTAATATTAGAATCATGTGAGTATATGTACTATCCCCTGAAACGATCTCTAAGTAAATGTTAAATTTAATTTTGTCAGACTATAATTTAAATTATTTATGTTCAAACTATTAAATTTCTGTAAGATATTTAGTTTCACTCCTAAGAACTAAAAACTTGCATGATTTCTTTTTTTCGTTAAAAATGACACATGTATGTCATAAAAGTAATTTTTTTCATCGCATATATTTTTCTTGTGAAAACATCTTTTATTTTACTAAATATTACCATTCAAAAAGTCCTCTTCTTAGCTTTCTTAGAGCTTACATATGCAAGAACTTAACAAAATTAACAGAATATTTATTTAAACTCCTCTGTTTACTATTTCGATAATTAATTATTACTCTAATATTAATACTCTTAGTAGTTATCAATACATATATGTTGATTTAAAACAGTTTATTTTTTTGGAGAAAGGACAGCTAACACAAATAAAATTTTAATTATAATAAATACCTTTTTTTTCAAATGCATTATTTCTATAACATGCTGCTTTAATTCATTTATTATCATTATTATGTTTCATTATGGGCATAAATGAATTTGAGATTCATCCTTATCAAATGAGTAAAATATTATTTTAAAGAAAATAAATCGAAAAAGAAACCCAAAATAATAATAATAATGTAATAGCATCCACATGAAAAACGTTTGATAATTTATATTGAGGTATTAAATTTCTATAGAGATATTTCAGAAAACTTAGTATTGAGATTTTAATTTCAGTTACTTATATGTATATATATTAAATTTAAACTTCAATATTCGCATTTTCCCAATGCGTAATACATGGAAAATATTCCTTGCATTGTTTCGTTTTCATTCAATAATAAAATGTAATTTCTTATGTAAATTTGATGTGCAAAAAAAATAAATATAGAAAGTGCAAATAAAATCAACTTGGGATATGAGATTTAATATACTTTCATTGGATAACTTTATTGATCAACATAAAACATACACAGGTATCATACATATAACTAAAATCCTATATATAGCTAAACTTGCAAAAACAACATTGCCAATATATTAAAAATATCCTTTCACAGCACTCAGCACTTTGCAAATGCATTTTTTTGACATCTGTATTGGAATGATTCGTAGGTATTGGAATTTCGTATAGAATATCGAATTTTCCATATACAAACACTTTTTGCATTTCTTGCTTCCTTTCATCTTATACTTGGTATCTTTTACCATGAAAACCATCTTCCTTTTTGGAGCATATATATAAATATGAATGTACCAAAGATCCACATTGATTATTGCGTTCAGACGTTTTTCTTTAAGAGTAATTATTTGGATAGCAACATATTTACAAAATATTTGTTTAAACATACAACTAGGCATTACGATTCTTTTTTTACCATAGTATGTGTAAACACTAAATGTTCAAATACGGGCATCAATATTTAAAAAAAATCTTTAAATTTGTAATCGTTACACATTTTTAAGGTTATCAATTAATTTATTAGTTCTATACTTTCTTAATTTACATACTGTTCACTTGTTGCAATTGCAGAAAAATTATATTTAATTCTCGCATTTCGGTTTATTCTAATATTTCCTTACAAAAGAATTAAAACAATTACCATAGGCGTAGGTTTAATTTTAGTCTGAATAAAGATGATACTGATTTATAGAAAACACACACACACATTGCAGACCAACGTTATATAGAGCTATCCTCAAATGATATATTTTCAACAGTATTTCCATGCAAACGGTTATATAAATTGCATATATGACACAAAAATTCAAACTACAATAAAAGTTTAGTCTCATTACTTCAAATATGTATGTGTAAATATAGTAATCATGCTGATTTTTTAAAAACTATTTTCAATTAAAATTCCAATCTATTACCATCTAATTTAAATTATAAATACAATTATTACCTGTTAATTGTCTTGGAAAGCCACGCAGCGTTTAATACGTTTTCCATTCTTAATAACATTGTTGAAATTCGAAAATTGAAATTGTCTTCAGAGGGTTTGTTGCAATCGTTTTAATATTTTCTAGCGCCCCAAAATAACGCCCTTTTTGCGAAGTATTTTTAATCTTAGGAATAAAGAAAAATCGCACTGACTTTAGTTAATAAGAGAGTTGAGGAGCTACAACGATTTTGAGAGTTTTTTTTGCGTTTCCTTCCCATTTGAAAATAACTTAAATCACCTGAAACTCTAATCCTAAACAAAACAGTATCTATTGGGCTTCTGAAGCTTTCCAAAACTTTTGCTGTACTGTGCTGAAGTTTGAAGCAGAATCACATAGAAGAAAGTTATCTGAAGCTGATATCTTTCATTTTCAGAACACCTCATAGAAAACAGTTTCCCCAAAAGGTTCTATGGACAACATCATGATTGCATGCAACTCAAACTCGTACTGGCGATCCTTTGTATGTTTACCAACACTTTTTTTCCAACGGGAAGTCTATAATATTTGAATATCTAACGCTACGATTTCAATTTCATCACTTTATTTACATATATCGCATGAATCTATAATTATTGTACAAAATGCTAAAAATACGTACAGCATACTCTACTCATATTGTACGTATTGTAAACAAAAATACATGATGAAGTTATATAATGTAAAATAAATGAAGGTAGTAGTTAGTACGACAAGTCATATAGCGAAGAGTTGACGTAAGAACTAAAATTTAAAGATTGAAGAAATAACTATAGTCCGTTAAGAGATTATAAAACCATTTTTAGTTTGGAAATTATGGAATAAATAAAGGTTCAAAAACATAATTGAAACAAATGAAATATGTTATTAAAACACACACTCACACATATGTATACAGACACGCACATACACACGCACGCACACACACACACACACACATATATATATATATATATATATATATATGTGTTTTCAGTATATATATATATATATATATATATATATACTGAAAGTTTATGAAAGAATAATTTAAAATATTTAAAAAGACAAAAATCCAGAAAGAAATGTAACAATGAAAGAAAAATAAATGAAAATATGGAACCCAGCAAGTCAAAAAGCAATATCGGGCTGAGGACCGATTAAGCGGGGTTAAACTAGTTTAATGGTACCAACCTTCCCCCTTTGTGACTTGGTAGGCTGAATTAGGAAATCCAAATTGCAAAAGAGTTCATGATTAAAAGATGCAAACAAATTCAGCGATAAAATCTACAAAAATAAAATCTATAATTTCTGGTAGGCTAAATTGGGAAAACTCATTTGAAACC
>BMAW01012853.1:0-13073 GCA_019974015.1 Nephila pilipes
GTTAAACTGAATATATTTCAAGCTTAATATATATAATAAATGTAATAAAAAGTACATGCTATTAAAATTTTATATAATTAAATATAATATAGGCTACATATAATTAAAATTAGAGCAAAGGATAAATTGTTAAACAATAAATTTTTAGCTAATAGTAACTAAAATTAAAGAAAACAGTCGATTATTAAACTGAATTTATTTTGAGCTAAATGTACTTAAAATGAAAGGAAACGATATATTTTTAAATTGAATATAAAAGTATATAGAAAAATTTAACATGAAGTCTATACATAGAATCGTAATATCTGGAAACAGAACATAATTGTAAAAAATCTAATTTAGATTTTAAAAAATATAAAAGAATCTGGTACGTGAATTTATAGCCTATCAAAAACAAGAGCATTTGGATGGTTAGTAACTTCTAACCTTATTTTTTTTATTATAAGGAATACAAATTCCTGCAACAATTTTAGTTTCATTATACCTTCGTATAATCTGTTATTTCGAAGAATTTTAAGGATCCTAAGAGTCGTATTGTGTGTAAAAACTTTTCATTACATTAAAAAGGCAATCATTAACAAATAACGAATTTCTCCAACAAGGAATGTTTTATAATGTCTCACTTTAATTCGAAAGCAAATGTATTTATTGTGTCTTCTCAATTTTTTTTTGTTTCCAATTAAATAATAAGAATTATATCACTTTAACAGTCTGATTACTTGATTAACTATTTGCAGCGTAGAAGCAACAATTTAAAATGGATCTTGAATTCAAAATCTCAGGTAACAGAAGGGAACAGCACATGTGAAAGCATTTGCCTCGTTTCAATTCCACACCCCGACTGTGAGAGAGCTTTCATCTGTGGCAGAACTAAAGTATATGAGCCCACATTAACTACATTCTTTGGAATGACGAGACCTGACCAATTCATAATGAGTTAGGAGGTCTTTTTTTTACGAAACGCCCACCTGTTTATTCTTTGAATCTCAAATCCTTAAAGAAAGTTTGCTTTCAAATAAACATTCCACTGAAAGAACATATGTCGTTAATGTTAAGTATTGTTTCAGTTTTAAATATTGAGTGTTACACAGTGTTAAGTATTAAACAATGTATGTTAGTGTTAAATATCGAACGTTTTATCGGTAATAGGAGTTTGACAGTGATACATATTTCAGAGGTAAATTATTTAAAATATATTGAGTTAAAAACTGATAAATCAATACATAAATCGATGATACGATTATTTCCTATAAAAGATTTGTTCATTTCTTTATATAGCAATTATATGATTAATCCTAGTTAAACAAATAATGAATGTTTCCGTAAAAATACTGCAGCTACATCTTGTTAACTTATTATCCACTTTATACAAATAAGTCCTTCAATCAAAATAAAGAAATAGACATGAATTAACAAATATTACAAATGATTTATTTTAATTCCTATGCCTGCCAAAACAAAAAAAAAGGGGGGGGGGCAACATGGCACTTCAGGAATAAAAGAAAAGAAATTGCTCACTTCCCTCATTTACTATTTCCGCTTAGAGAGAAATTTTTTAGCGTGTTTCTATACTTCCCGGAAATTTTAAAACTTAATAGTACCTTAAATTAAGCGAAAAATGTAAAATTGTAACCGTTATATAAACATGAATTCCAGTACCGAAAATGCTAAAAAAAGCTAAGTAACCTCTTCCTCTGAATATTGAATAATTATTTACCGAATTATTCGAGCATTGCTTACATGACCTTTATCTAACATTAAGTTTAATATCAATAGAGCTTCCCTTTCAAAACAAATTTCCTGATCTTTAAAAAGACCTTTTTCTCATATAACGGGAAAAAAATTGCATTGAATATACAAATTTATTTTAAGAAATTTCCTTTTTATTTGTGTCATAAATTCACGATATTTTACAGCAAAAGAAACTTATACATTACACATAATACATAAAATTAAAGCATGTAGCTAATTACATATCCAAAACAGATCAAACAAATGTAAATCTATTTGATTACAATTTAAAATATACCATGAATAATACAATAATGCATCATTTGTGTCGCTTTAAAACATTTTTAGTACACTTTTGATTAAAATAATGATCAAAACGAATGTAAACAACAAAAGTATTACATATTCAACAATATAACCTGAAGCATATAGAACATTCATCAAAATTTTGAGGAAATTTTTATGTTTTAAAACAATTTTAAAAACATAACAAATTACATAGATAATTTCATTTGAAATTAAAACATAAAATAACTATTAATAAGTAGAAACATAAAATTAGGATACAAAATATACCAATTAAATCAAATCTTTTTAGAGTTAAAGTTAGTTTAAAAATTAATAATATCATCTTAGAAACAGAAACTGCCGTATTCATGAATTCAGTTTAATAAAATATAAATTCAAAAGTAATTCGAACCATTGAAAAATTGTTCATGAATGAGTGAATGAACCATTCTTCTATATAAATGAGCCAATTTCCAAATTAATTATTCTAAATAGAGTATATTTTTCGACGAAGAATCTGGGATAAAAAATAACTGCATACAATTTAAGTTCGCTTTTAATTTTAACTTTGCTTAAGGGGACTTAGTACCTTTGCACCTTCAAAAATTCGATTTTTCAAATTTGATTTTAAAAAATAGTACTGAATGTTAGGAGCATTTTAAAACAAACCGCGACAAAATCCGACACTTATTTAGCAATGTGCAACAAACAATGAAAATGTCTAAAGTGGCTAGTTCTATGTAATGCAATGTAAACAAACCTCTTTTTCTCAGTTTGCTATTTTCACATTTTCCCAAAGGATTAAAAAAAAATCTTTTGCATGTAGAGCTTTCAAATTTTACATGAATGTTGTACTTGTAAATACAACCATAAATGAATCAATCAATTTATTCAATACTTATATGTCGTACAGGTATTGGCTAAATTTATAAAATCTATAATTGAACACCATAAATATGAATATGAATCTATAAAGGAAGTCCTTCACTGAGGATATTTGAATGGGACTGTGATCCTAATCTGTATTTCGAAGGAAAAAAATCACAGAGGATGGAGAAAACCACTTTGAAATGAAACTTGATGTTACAGGTTGTATAAATTAGATATTATAAACACACAACGCCCCTGGAGTTGTAAAACATTCGGAACAAGATTTATGATATTTTGATGTTGCTCGATTGTTTCATAAGTTGCTTTTATTTTCCATAAGGGCTGTTAACGAGAGAAATCGAAATTTTGCGCCCTCTCGAGTGACGAGGAGGACACCTGAACTGGAAATAAATTTAATTAATTTGTGTTAATTAAATATAATTAACACAAATTTCTCTTATATTTTTTGTGACTTAATATCTTCGTATGATTTATGAGTCGTTAATTTAAATGAAGGTTACATGATTCGGAATATCGTATGGCATATACTACCCTCTGCTTAATAAAAGGCAATCAACATTTCAAGAAGTATTTTGTATTGTTTCATTTTGATTCGTAAGGTAAAGTATTTAGTAGAGGTTTTTTTTTCTCAATTTGTTACCAATTCAATTCGGGAGACTGGCTGATTGATCTTTCATTTCCAACGCATTGGAAGCAACAACGATTTGATATGGGTCTTAAATTCTGAGACAGACGCAGAAGGGAACTGCGTATTTAGTAGCATTCCCTCGTTTCAATTCTACACTTAGCTTCAGAGGAAATTTTCTTCCTTGGCGGAATTCGAGTATATTAGCCCATATTAACTACGTTCTTTGGAATCAAGAGACATCAGCCAGCGACCTTTTGCCTTCAAAATATTTTTTAAAACATTTGATCCCTTTTATTTTTTGAATCTCTAAAATTTTTATACAATATTCGCATTTGAAATAAATATTTCACTGAAAGAACATGAGTCGTTAATTTTGAATAATGTTTGTGTTAATTACGACAGAGATTCAAAACGTTCTCGTATTCAAAGACAGGTGACATCATTAGGGTAAATTGTTATTACCATTTAAGTGCAACCCTTTGCTGTTAAGGTTGTTGTTGTTGGGCATAATTATTGTTGCCACAGGGATAAGGAAACGAAAACAAATTCGACACTGATGCATAAGGGAATACTTAGTTGGTGGTCATTTGCTGCCAAATCAAAATATGATTAGGGCCAAGTCGATTGTCTCCGTCTGTGAGATCTGTATTTATCACTATGCGCCGGAAATCAAGCAAAAAGCAAAATGTTAGATTTCTTCTGATGAATCTCTTCCAAAAAATGCAAAGATGATCTCATTGACCGGAAATGTTATAAAGAAGAATATCTGAGGTGTGAAAGGAATCATAATAATAAATATGAGTTACTGAGACTTAGACAACTGTCTAGTGAGACACGATGCTTAGAAAAATAAACTATTTTTTATTTTTTCGAGAATCATCTCTTTGAGTTTCTAAGGTTTTAATAAACGACCCATGAATTGAATAGTAAATAACTTTAACTATTGAACAATAAATGTTAGTTAACGTTAAGTATCGAATATTCTATCGATAGTAGGCTTTTCATAGTCGTACACACTATAGAAGTAAATGATTTAAAATATATTCTCTTAAAAATTGAAAAATTAATACATAAATCAATCCTACGATTACTGTCCTATTAAAATTCTTATTGTCTGCTTTATATACCATATTAATAATCCTATTTAAAGAAATGATAAATCATCTGTAAGAAATCGCGATACAACTTCTTGTTCACTGATTAATCATTTTATACAAGAAAATGCCTTGCATCTCTATTAGGGTTTTTTAATATGTCAAGTTCATGAGTAAGAAAATGTTGTTCCATACTTGTATCAAATTTCAAGCCCTCTCGAATTAAATCAGCTGTTGATAGCTGAGCTTCGACTTCGTCATTATTGACTTCTTTATTATCATGCACTGTCGTAAATAGGAACAAATCTTCTTCATCTTAAGAGCTTTCTAGCATCAATTCTTCTATGTCAGCCGTTTGCACGTTGTTAAAACCTTCGCATTTGATAGTTATAGTTTCAGAGCACGCGGCTGATTTTTATACGACTAAACTTCCATTTTTAACAAATGCTGGAAAAACACTTTTCCAACAAACATTTAATGTTGATTGGCGCAACTGTTTGATGGCAAATGAAGCATGTGTAATTCGATCCGTAATCGTAAGCTCTCTCTATGCTTCCACTACAGTCAAATTTCTTTCTTCCACTGAGCCGAAAATATAATTAAACGTTTGCTTTCTGTGGTACATCTTAAATGCTGCCAAAATACCTGATCGAATCAACGAGGTGGAAAAAACTGCATTTGGTACTAGGATGATCCAGCACTGAGTGGTTGGTCGCATTATCAACGAGCAAAAGTATTTTGAATTCCAAACCTTTTTGGTCCACATATTCCCTGCCCTCTGAAACGAAACAGTTGTTGTACCAATAGGTAAACAAATCAGCCGTCATCCATGCCTTTTTATTCGCCATTAAATGAACCGGAAGTTGTTTAATGTTCTTGACTCTTAATGCTCGTTGCATAAGTGATTTGTTGAATAACAGAAGCTTTAACAATTTATCACCAGATGCATTACTACGAAACAAAAACATCATCCGATCTTTAGCCGCTTTAAAACCACCTGCTGATTTTTTAAGAGTTAGCTATGTACGTTCCTTCAGGCATTTTCTTCCAGAATAATCCTGTTTCATCCGCATTGAATAATTGATCGGGAGTATAACCAAACTGAGAAATTATTTTTGCTAGTTTATCCGGAATGCATTTTGCAGCATTTTTGCCTGTCGATGCTACTCCTTTTTTTCACATGAGGAAATGCGTGTCCCTTCAGAAATCCTATCAGAATATAAAGTAAACAAGCCATGAAGATGACAAAATCACTCATAAAAATATTGCCATAAATCTACTGTCTCCTAATTACTGTCAAAATTAGAATTAAAATCATTTTTTTATTTGTGCTAGAACAAAAAATTCGAGTAAAAAAGAATATTGGTGAAGCGTGTTATTTCAAAATCTCGTAAGTAAAGAGTTGGGTATATATATAAATAAATATCACGAATGATATTTAAATAGATATTAAATCTTTGTTCAATATTAATAACACATTTTGAAGGCATGGCCGAAGTGAATAGTCCCTTTTTTATATGAAGAAGATTTTTTATTGATTCTATCGGAGAGAGTGTTACGTATATAAATAAAATAAATAGTCTCCTGGTTTGGTGAAACATTCAGGATGATTGATTGATTTATTAACGTCGCACTAGAAGGGACACAAGGGCTACTGGGGAAAGAGCTCGTAATTTTGAATCCTGGTCAATTGATTAGTACACCTTGGATGGAACTACCATTTTCACACCATGCAAATGGGAGGATTTCGAGTCTCGACAGATTTAACGTGCATCAGTCCCGGTTACCAGGTAGAAACAAGATTCGAACCTACGATTTGACCCAAATCACCCGCCACGAGTTCAGGACCGTGACTGTTATGCTACCTAAGACGGATTGTGATATAAGAGCTGAAAATGTCAAAGAAGGCTATAGAGTTTTGTGTTCTCTTGATCCGAGAAATGTATGACTTATTCCAAGTTAATTTCTTTATATTAATTTTCTTGATATGGATATTTATATATACAGCAATATTCTTTAAAAAAATGCCTTTGCCATATAATCTTGAAGATTAAAAGGAGACAAAAAATATTTATTGCTTTTGAAAAAAATCACATATATTGCTTTATTTATTACATATTTAATATATTATGGAGAATATTTTTTGCTTTTATTGCAAAGGTTTTCAAGTTTCTCTAAACGGAGTTTTAAATTGAAAGCATATCGAGTTGAAAATGAAGATAATTTATTTCGTGATATCCACAATGGGCAAAGTATATGGCTATGGTATTTCTGCAAATAGAGCACAAGATATCTAGAAAACAGCAATTTTCATTCTCATCTTGATTGAAAGATTCTGTTTTTTTGTTTGTATTCTCCCCCCGTCTTTTGTCGTCTTATGGTATTCTGCTATCAATAAAATTCAATAAATTTGCGAATATTACTACCGTCGCTTTATTCATCCTTTCGCTGTCAGGACAATTCGCCGTCGATTTTATTTTTGAAACTTCGAAAAGTGTGCAGAAATTTTGAGATAAATCGGGAAGAAATTTATTTATACAAATATTTGTAATAAATTGTTGCAGGATCGTGATAAACGATGGCTTAATAAGTTGAAGTTTTAAAGAGAGGTATCAACTGAGGTGTCGTTCTCGTCACTTGAACGAAGTTTAAAATTACAAGTTTCGTTGCCTGAAGCCCTCTCGCCGCTTTTCTATGCGACGTTAATAAGCAATCACAAACAAAATAATCAATATCAACCTCCTTTTTAATTGCATTACACAGTTGAACATTTTGAGAGAATATACGTATATTATTATGAGTCAGAAGACCTTTCGACCCAATGGTCCAGGGCTAGGCACTCTGCAGATCGTCTCAGGAAATTTATGAAATTCGAATGGATCTGGAACGAGGAGCATGGGTTTTTCTTTTTAAATCTTTTTTCGCTCTCATAACCCGATCTGCGTGGCTCCGTCCACCGCAGGCCTGGTTACTCGGCTCCTCCGAGACGATCTGGAGACTTTCTTCATCACCCAATTGTCTGGCCTGGTTGACCAAGGGGAGACTGTGGAGGTGTTCTCCCAGCACCCTTCATCCAACCATTTTCTAAGGGGGGGGGGACTACACCCTTTTCTGGAACTTCATCCATTGCGCTCGCCTTGGTGCTTGCAACAAACGCCACGATGCGTTTTAGCAAACGTAATCCCAGGTGCCGAGAGTGTGGCTACGCGAGGGAAACTATCCCTCACGTTCTCAATCACTATAAGCCGCACAGCGACGCCGTTTAGAACCGCGTGTCCAGAGCCATACCGTCATCTGTTGGCTCTGTGTCCATCAACAAGAAATTTCCAGGATTGTCTTAAACTCTTATCCTGGATCTGGTTCTGACGAAAAATTCCGGTGAAGTGTTCAGCGTAGCCTTCGAGGACCGATACACGTCTCTTGCTTCTGCTCGCCAGAACAAGATCGACAAGTACCTCCCGATCGTCGAACACCTACGACGGGAGGGAAAAACTGCTCACGTAGACGTCATCGTCGTCGGTTCTCTGGGTGTCTGGGACCCCGCGAATGATGCAGCTCTGACGCAGAAGGGTATCTCTCGCAAATATGCGAGTCTCATGCGAAAACTCATCTGCTCGGACACCATCCGGTGGGGAAAAGACATTTACATCGAGCATTTAACTGATGAAAAGCAGTATTAGTCCTTCCCCCCAGTGCATCACTTTTTGCCTCCTGGCTGTTTTTATTTCAAACAAATTTTATCTCAATCGTTTCGTTGCCATCTTCGATTTTAATTACTTGGCTTAGAGCGAGTACTTACTCCTCGCCGGTTATTTCTTCATCCTTTTAAATTGCTATTTTTATTGCCACATTTCGTCTATCTTCTCACCTTCATATTCATTCGTTGTTTTCATTGCTTTGATATATCCTTCATATTGAATTTTATGATGTTCTATTCGGAAGACAGGTTTTATCCAGTCTCCCATGAAATTTTTAATATATTGACTTGGCATTTTAAACCTTTTGCACTTGGTCACCATGGAGGGGAGGAATTCATTCCAAATTCCTCTCCGTCTTTGGGGAAGAGTTACGCTTGTCGTATCTCTGTCTCCTTCTATTATTCTATTGTGGGTACCTCTTTTCTTTTCTACTTTCTCGAAAGTAGTTTTTGTATATATTTCATGTCTTGATTTTGTGTTTTACTGATATGTAATTTTAATGTGTTTTAATGAATTCTATTATCTTTTTGTGTGCCTTCACTTCCTTTGTGTCAGACTGCTGGAGATTGCCTCCCTGGACCCGTCTCAGAGCTTCGCCTCTCTCTTCCCTCTGGAGCTCTCCCGAGAAGCGTATTCTGGACTCGACGACTGTTCGGAAGCCTCTCTCCTTTGGAGTGTCGCGCCGTGCGGAGTCTCCGTTCCGATCCCGGCCGTCCTCCTCGGCTCTGCTTTCTCTTCTTCGTCTGTGTTCCGTGTTTTCTTCTGCCTACTGTGTGAAGATTGCTGAGTTTTTTCTGAAGTTTTGAAGTTTCTTCATCTAAAGTCTCGAAGAATATCTTTTCGAAGTCGGGCGTCGCTCGATGAACTTTATTTTCGCGCCATTCTCGAACTTTCGACCGACCATGAATTTTTTTCAAGAATGATTTTTACCTTCTGTGTTTGAAATTTTAAATTTTTACGGATTTCTACTTGGGCCCTGTTTTGCCCAGAAATTTATTGTATTTTAAAACACCTAACTATGTATTCAGCTATTATGCTTTTAAATTCTTGTACTCACTAAATTATTTTGCTGAATAAAGACTTTTGTTTTTTAAGTAGCCTTAGAATTATAGTTTAAATATACCTTTTTATTATGTATATTTTTTTTCCAGCTCTAAAAACAAAAACAAATAAGAAAACTTATTTTCGTTTTTGTAATATGTAAAATATGAAGTAATAAGTTGTTAAATATAAATAACATAAATTTCTCTTATATTTTTTGTGACGTAATATCTTCGTATGATTTGTGTGTCGTTAATTTCAATGAAGGTTACATGATTCCGAGTGTCGTATGGCATATACTACCCTCTGCTTAATAAAAGGCAATCACCATTTGAAGAAATATTTTGGATTGTCTCATTTTGATTCGTAAGGTAAAGTATTTAGTAGAGGGTTTTTTTTTCTCAATTTGTTACCAATTCTATTCGGGAGACAGGCTGATTTATCTTTTATTTCCAACGCATTGGAAGCAACAACGATTTGAAAGGAGTCTTACATTCTGAGACAGACGAAGGAGAAGAGGACTGCGTATTTGGTAGCATTCGCCTCGTTTCAATTCCACGCTTCGCTTAAGAGGAAGTTTTCTTCCTTGGCGGAATTCGAGTATATTAGCCCATTTTACTACGTTCTTTGGAATCACGAGACCTCAGCCAGGCACTTTTTGCCTTCGAAATATTTTTTAAAACATTTGATGCCTTTTATTTTTTGAATCTCTAAAATTTTTATTCAATATTAGCTTTTAAAATAAATGTTTCGCTGAAAGAACATGAATCGTTAATTTTGAATAATGTTCGTGTTAATTACGACAGGGGTTCAAAAAGTTCTCGTATTCGAAGACAGGTGACATCATTAGGGTAAATTGTTATTACCATTAAATTTTGCCCTTTGCTGTTAAGGTTGTTGTTGTTGGGTATAATTATTGTTGCCACTGGGTTAAGGAAACGAAAACAAATTTGACACTGATGCATAAGGCAACACTTAGTTGGTGGTCATTTGCTGCCAAATCAAAATATGATTAGTACCGAGTCCATTGTCACCGTCGTTGGAGCCTGGATTTATCATTAGGTACCGGAAATGAAGTAAAAATCAATACGTTAAATTTACTTCGATGATTCTCTTCCAAAAAGGCAAGGATGATCTCATCGACTGGAAAAGTTATGATGAAGAATTTTTAAGGTGTGAATGGCATCATAATAATGAATACGAGTTACTGAGACTTAGACAACTGTCTAGTGAGACACGATGCTTACAAAAAAGGTATTTTTTACTGTTTCGAGAATCATCCCTTTGAGTTTCTAAGGACTCAATGAACGACCCATGTATTGAATAGTAAATAACTTTAACTTTTGAATAATAATTGTTAGTTAACGTTAAGTATCCAGTATTCTATCGGTATTAGGCTTCTCATAGTCATACACACTATAGAAGTAAATGATTTAAAATATATTCTCTTAAAAATTGAAAAATTAATACATAAATCAATCCTACGATTACTGTCCTATTAAAATTCTGATTGTCTGCTTTATATACCAATCATATTATTAATCCTAGTTAAAGAAATGATAAATCTTCTGTAAGAAATCGTGATACTACTTCTTGTTCACTAATTAATCATTTCATACAAGAAAATGCCTTGCATCTGTATTAGGGTTTTGAACGTCAGTCAGACTAAAGAGTTGAAAGACTTCTAAATAAGCACATGCATCCCTTAGGATGATTTCACAACAACATTTTCGTTTTTTTAAGTCACTGATAATAATATTTCTAGTTAAAGAAATGCTGAATTATTCTAAATGATGAAAATGATGAATAATATGTTACTTCCTATTTACTTATTAAAATTCGTTTTGATAAATAATTCTGAAATTAATAATATCTAAATGAAAAATTAAACATGAATTAACACATTCTTCTAATCAGTCATTTTAATTCCAGTCATTGCTACAGAAGCAGGTGAACAAAGCACATCTGTAAAAATATGAGAAATCGTTTAACTTTATTTTTTGATTTTTCTTTTAGAGGGCAATTTTTTTAGCACACACCTAAATTTCTCTGAATTCTATAATCGTAATTTTACCTTATTGATAACGAAAATTATAAAACTGCAATCATAATATAAATATAAATTTTAGTATCGAAAGCTTTAAAATAACTAAGTTACCCCCTAATTCCGAATTATGAATAATCATTTACCGAATAATTCGAGAATTATTTTTATGAAAAGTATAAATCCATCATAAATCCATCATTTTATTATAAATAAAACTTTTAATTCCAAACAAGTTTACAGAAAGGAATAAAAAATAAATAAATTCATTTCTATATAACCAAGAGAAAAAACAATGAATAAACAAAAAATATTTTTAGTAAAATTATTTTATTGGTGTACAAGAATTTACAATATTTTTTTACCGAGATAAATTAATAATATATTCAATACATGTAAAATATTAAAGCATTTAGCTCTTTACATTTTCATTATAATTGGTATTCTAATTATTGATATGTGTTAAGCTTACAAGTGTATAACGATTTGAATACAATTTAGAGTATGCAATGATTTTTAAAATAATACTATGCTTTGTACATTTTACAAATTTTTATTAGATTTTGAGATGAATGTCTAAAACTGAATGAAAAATATAAAGGTATTACACATTCCTCCATATATCCTAAAGTACTGAATTCAGTAAAAAATTTACAAAATGTGATAGGTTTTGTATGCATTTAAAGCTATTTGAAAGTTTTGACAAAAGATGTAAATGATTTTCTAAATTTATTGGCAATAAAAGAAAAACATTGACATGATAAAAATCAAACGGATTTGATTGTCTAATTTCTCTTCACTTCAAATCAAAGTATAAAAAATAATCAATGAGTAGAACGGAAGAGATCCTAGTACGGAAGACATAAACATATTCAAAGAGATTTCATGCCAGATTAAGAAAAATTTAGCATCATTTTAATGGCAAAAGCATCATTCGTTAATTGAAATAATTTTATTTAAAGTTCCAAAACAGTTTCGTTGAAAATGAATCGTTATCTAAAAAGATATTATCATATTATTCCAAGAAAAATCTGGCATAAATATTACTGTATACTTTTAAAGTCGGCATTTATTTTTAAATTTCTCTAAGAATTTTGAGGAATATTTACATAATACACATGAGTCATAGGTCTTATTTCAGCTCAATACAAGTGTCTTTTAAACTTCGATATTATTATTTAAGAGTTTACTAATCAACAATGTAAGAATCCAGTTTCTCAACTAAACATTGTTTTATGAAAAGAAAAACATTCGTTCCGAAAGTGAATATTAAACAAGAAGAAAAGAATTTTTTAATTTAAAACTCATATTGAAAACAGGGAATAAATCCAAAACTTGACATAATCAATAAGTATACGAAAGCTTTAGGCATATATATATAATTGACAAATTCGTAACAGAATATTAATATCACGTTTTAAAAATATTAACAACCTTAAGTAGAATAAAACAAAATATACAACTAAAAACATTTTTCAAATAGTCACAATTAAGAATTAAAGTTCTCTTTCAAACATACTCTGATGTCTAAAAAAGTTTCTTGGATCAAAGACGACATATTTCCAAAGTTCGAAAATATCAGATGTTTAATCAGCATAGCATGCATTTTCAAATTACTACGTTGAGAGAAAGACTTCTTGAAAATTTCACTACTATAA
>BMAW01012855.1:0-15087 GCA_019974015.1 Nephila pilipes
AAAAAAAAAAAAAAAAATTTTTTTTTTTTTTTATTTTTTTTTTATTTATTTTTTTTTTATCTTATTGTTATTATTACTGTAAAGTCATGTCCAATAAATGTTGGAAACCTTCTACAGACATGACATCTGTATAATGCAATACATTTAATACATCATTTTCAATTACCATCTTTCCATCCATCAATCGTCCTTTGTAATCCACATAGAGTCCTTGCAAATTGTATACCATTTTGTAATAACTGTACCCAGGTTCCCAAATTTTAGAAGCATTATTCAGCGCTTCAGTGGCGGTTTTTGCATGCGCTACGGCTTCTTTCGCACTTAATCCTTCCCAAAACGAGTGTTTCACAAATACATCATTTTGGTAACCAATGGATCCAAACATTTGATACAGGTGCTCAAAACTCCCTTTGGCTCCCGACATGACTTGGGTCACAAGACACCCATGACTTGCCTCGGCCTTTTTTTGAAATTCTTCCATCGACCCCCTTCCCCAATCGTGCAAAGAGAACATTTCTTGCAAGGTTAAAGCAAAACACATTTGAGTTTGCAAGACATCCAAATAATATTGTCTCATTTGATCAATGTATTCAAATGCTTGTTGTGAACCATAACAATCGTACAAGACTTGAAATGTTTTGCTCAAATCACCCTCCTTGTAGGGTAAAAACTCAATATCTTGAAATTTCAGGAAATACACCACTAACATGTCTTGCGTAGGCGTCAATTTAGGTCCTTGCATGACAAAACATCCTAGTTGAGATTCTGGATTTAAAATGGTGGCACATTCGGCCTGAGACAATACATTGGGTACCAAATACAAATTACATTCGTCCCCGTCAAAATCTGCATTCATGGCTTGTACGACTTCCAACGGAATGCCGAAACAATCATAATCCCAACCGGGAGACATGACTTTTAAGGCAATAAAGTTTCCCGGTTGCAAAGAAGGCATACGATTCAAAATGATCCATTTGTTTTGAATATTAAACTTTTTCACCACGCGTGCAGGAATTTGGATTTGATTCGGACGTAAACTGGCATCTGGTACAATCATACCCCTCATGGATAAAATGCACCGTTTCCCAAATGCCACTTGCCGTATAAGCGTGGATTTACCACACGATCGACGTTGTAAGCTCCCATAATTCAAAGGCGCTTCCAAAATTTGTTTGTAAAATATATCCACTTTGCTGGGAGGTTGCACCGTCTTGGTCCGACTGCTCATGGGTAACCCTTGCACAAACTTCATGACTTTTTCATATACCAGGGTAGAGGGTACTTGCCAATAAATGGGATCAGGTAAAATTAAAAAGTGTTGATCAGTTTTCATATCTGTTTGGGCCATTAAGCGCCGCAAAATGGGTAATCCAAAGGAATAGCCTGGTGTGGGTACCGCAATGGATTGGACAGGATACGATCGAAATTGACTATTGTAGTAAAATTGTTGACAGCATAAGTATAAGCCCTGGCGGTAAAGGGTGATGGCAAACGGAACAAGTGTCTGCAAAATGATGATCTTTACGCCAGGCTTTCAGCAGTTGAATCAGTTCTTGTGGTGTTTGTTGAACAGGACAATCCTCAAGAGACAAGATAGAAAAAGCGTACCGTTCCACTGACATGATACAAGAACAATATCCCAGACGTAGGAATGGGAGTGAATATTACGCCAAAAGGAAACAGCCTTTTATAAGGGATTCTTTACGGGGATGTGAGCGGTATGCAAGGGATAAAGACGGTAATCAAGTGTATCCAAACTCGGACCAACTGTTTGCTCGGAACAATCAACGCCAAGAATATTATGCCAAAGATTATCGGGGAAACGAAGTGTATCCCCTCCGACAGGGTGTATCCCAAATCATACAAGGCAGAGATGGGATGATTCAAATTGCAAAAATGGCTGATGGGACAGAAAGATACCCCAAAGACGCCAAAGGAATGAATATTATTTGCAATGTGAAGGAAAACCTGTATTGTTGAGACAAAAAGATGGGGAGCTTTACTTGGCCCAAAATCGGAAGGGGTTAAAGTTAATTCCTTGGAATATCTTATCTGAGTATGCAACAGATAATCAACCGTTATGGTTTGCCAAAGATACGTTGAATGGTGTATACGTAGTCAATCAGATTGCCAAGGCTGAGTGGTATGTTGATATCATAGATCATACTGATATGCTTTAGTTGCGTAGCTTTGAATCTGAGTGCTTGTTGAGCATAAGCATTATACCCTTCCAAATTAATATTAATTCAAAAAAAAAAAATTTTTAAATATTATCTAATGATTAAACAAAAAATATTATTCAGTCTCATAGCAAATTATTTGTTTGCGTTTTCTTGACCATGATCTCCACCAAATCCACGAGTACCCCTGCGAGTATTTGATTCAATTCTGTACACTGGTTTCAATACAGGAGGTAATCCCGTATACACATTCACCAATTGAGCTACAGCATCTCCAGGCCGAATAAAAACGGTATTCTGAGACATGTTACGCAACACTACAATAATTTCTCCTCTGTATCCAGGGTCAATTACACCTCCTTCCACGGTCAGTTGTTTCCGAGTGACAACGGATGATTTATCCTTCAAAAAAGCAGTCCAACCAGCTTGGAATTCAAAAACAACCCCAGTGAATACTTTGATTTGTTGAAAAGGATCCAAGGTGTAAGGCTTTGGACTGTACAAATCCACGCCTGAGGATCCATCATCATGCACTGTAGGTTTGTAGGCTTCGGGCCTGATCAATTGGTAACCAAGTTCTAATTGGATTGGGACTGTGGTCAATTGAACAGGCGCAACAAATCCATTGATGTTTGGTTCAGTCATTATTATAACGCAGACACAAACTTGCAGAGTGGAGAAGTAAAATAGTTGGTATAGAACAGTAACAATATGACTATCGTTATTGCTTCATGGCTTTTAAACTCTCAATAAAAAATTTTTCGTTTAATAAACAAAAATATTGTGTAACTTTGACCACACACCATCATTATTTTTTGAAGCGGAGACTTCATTATCCAAATATTTTTGGGAAAGCTTGGATACATCAGGAATAAATCCCCGGGTAAAGGAACCTTTGATCGTACACCCTCTGGGTTCAACTGGAATTGTTTCATTACATTGGTTTGGGAAACAGGCTCCACTACATTCTGACTTTCAGACATTTCCCTTGCTTGGAAAGTGTTGGTTTCCATGAATTCAGAACTTTCCATGATTTCGGAGTCGTTATTGGCTTCTGTATGAGGTTCCTCTTGCTCCATTTCCACTGGTTGGGAAGGACTCGAATCATTGGTGGTTAAATCACCAACACGGGCATTTACTTGAAGTCCCTCCAAATTCCCAGAGTGATCCACTTGTGGTCCATCGAAATTCTGGGACGGGTAAGGACCCACAGGAGTCATTTCCAGAAGATGTGACTCTTCTGACGGTATATCCAAATCCTGGGGTGCGTCCACAGAAGTCAGTTCGGCAAAAGATATGTCGTCTGGCAGTATATCCAAAATATGAGATGGATTTGTATTCCCAATAGTTTCTACATGAGATTCTTCTTGTGGAATAGGATGGAATGTGCTTGGACCCTCCCTAACCGGTTCATTAGAAACAGGATGGGTTTGGGAGGGAATGAATAACTCACGAAACGATTGTACATTTTGGATAAACTCATGAATCCATACTGGAACCGATACACTATTCTCCTTCGGAATGTCCACCAAAATGAGTTTGTCAGCCTTTTTATAAGAATCTGAAAACTTTTGTCTGCCTACGACATCAGCAAATCCAGCTTTGAGGGCGTGACAAAACTTGCCAGCCAACTCAACATTTTCGGCTTGTAAAATGCGAAACACGATATTGGTCGTCACTAAGCGAGCATGCAAGGTATGGTGGGGATAATGTCGGATGAGAGGCAGCACATCTTTCCCTAGCACAATGTCGGAGGAGAAACGTTTCGCAAAGCAATATCCATTCTTTTTCCCAAGAAGTTGAGCTACATCAATGATCCGAAAGTACAACTTATTATTCATGCCAACCAAAGCAGCCAGAGCTGGACCATACGCATTAAATGCCAATTGAAACCACATGATAAAAACGGTCCAAAAAGATACCAATAAGTTGTAAGGGGTAACATAAGGTAAGATTAAGAGTGTGAAGTTAAATTGAACAAACCTTTGCTTTTAAACCTTAAACACAATAAATAATTATTAAAAAAAATATTATTATTTATTTATTTATTTATTTATTATTTATAACAAATACATTCAAACATGATTCAAAACTTGCTCATTGTCCCAAGGAAGTATTAAATTTCGAAATATACATCCATAACATGGCAAGTAACGTTCGCAATTTGAGCAGAAAAGTTCGGGTTCACCACTCCCAGAATCTTCTGATTCCTCCTCAGACTCTTCTTCATCTGACCAATCTATCTTAAAGGAATGCCACTCTTCACCGTCGAAACCCAAAAGTTTCTTTTTCTCTTTATCAATTTCTGTCCGACAATAAGGACAGTTGGAATGACCAGTTCTCAACCAAGTTTTAATGCAATTCATATGAAAACTATGCTGACAGTTTAGTTCGAATGTTTTACTGTCCAACACTTCAAAACACACGACGCACTTTTCCATCATTTTAAACGTAAATTTTGAGCTTTCTTTAGTTACAGTGTCATTTCCTTCTCATTCTCCGATGCATTCGGCTCCTTTCGTTCGACTCTCTCCTCATGGTCCGCATCCTTCGGCTCTTTGTCTGATTCCCGATGATGAAATCGATCATACCACGCATTCCACCATTCTTCGTAACCTTCTTCATCCGGAACGGGATCGGGTGTCCCACGAAAGCTTTGCCAGAGAAAGAGCAGGAGAGAGACCATGACGACAGGGCAAATAACACTGAAGAGAGGGGTCAAGCAAAGGGAGACACTACCAGTCTTGTAAAAATTCCTCCAACAGATCCAAAGCCCACAAGAGGAGAAGCACTTGGAACCACTTGGGAGATACACGGCAACTAGTCCACCATAAAATCAGGAAGAAGGGTAACATTGAATGCGATGCACAAGGCAAAGTGAAATACCAACGCAAATGGTGCTTTGCTTTTAAAGCCTAACTAGGAAAATAATAATAATAATAATAATTATTATTATTATTATTATTATTATTATTATTATTATTTGTCCTCCTTCCATATATGTGAAAAGTACAAAACTTAAACATCATTTTCAATTCTTCTGAAAGTTAAGCTTATTCTCGCATCTTTCAATCGTTTTCTCTTGGGTAATTCATGATACCAGAACTGATTCGTGGGAGGATGCATCAACAACACGCTTCCGTGTTCTAAAGGTACATATACGTTTTCGCTACCTCTTCTCTTAAACACTAAATCTCGCGTGGCACCGAAAGAAAATGTAACGATGGGATATTCCGCATTCAAATCCTTTTCGTCGTCCTTGTGCAACCCGATCGAGTCCTTTCCATTCTCGTATCGATTGACCAGACAAAAATTTAAAGGTTTCTCTTTTTCAATTAGTTGATTAGCTACTTTCATCAATTCGTTCAAAATTGGCTCCCATTTTTTGGCTTTGAATTTGGTTTTAGAAAATTCGTACATTACACCGTCATCACCGTAAGGTGCAATTTGTCGGGGAACTGCACATTTTTTACCATTGATAATTAACGTAGAGAGCTCCTTTGGTAAATACTCAATTTGGTTTTCCAAACATTCAAAAAATTTATTAGCCTGCTGGGACGTGAAAAGCTTTCGATATTCCAAAAGTAATCCTTCTCGTTCGATTACCGTCTTGGCTAGCCGAGTCTCGACGTTAGCCAAAGACGAAGTGGATTCCATTTGAATCGGATTGGTGGCATCCATGATCAATAGAAGCAACTACTTGTTTCCAAAGACAATCAACACAAAAAGGTTCAGTCAACAAGTCAAAGAGTGGTAAATTAGCAACGAGGTTCAGTCCACAAGTCGAAAGAGTGGTAAATTAGCAACGAGGTTCAGTCCACAAGTCGAAAGAGTGGTTAATCAGGAATATGAGAGTGCAAAGTGAAATGACAACCACAACCAGCACTCGGCTTTTAAAGGCTCAACAAAAAAATTATTTAACAAAAGTAATATTATTTAAGAAAAAAAATTTTTTTTTAATGCTATTATTGTTTTAAATATTTGTGTTCATTATTTTTTGGAACACATTTCATACAGTCTGCTTTTATTATTATTTTAAATATTTGTCTTCATTATTTTTTGGAACACATTTCATACAGTCTGCTTTTATTATTATTTTAAATATTTGTCTTCATTCTTTTTTGGAACCCATACAGTCTGCTTTAATTTTTCTTTCCTCTTGAAACCCCCTCAGAGCTTCTTCCATTGGGACACATACATTTCCGTCACTTTTTGGGCCACCAACGGTAACACGTCTTCCAGCCTCACCGTATTCATATCCAGCCGCCACGTATCGGCTCCCTCGTCTTGCCCATATTTCTGCACATAGGCTAACAGGGACTCGTCCTTGGGCAGATTGTACACATTCACCTGATAGTGTTCCTCTGTGGTCGTGAGGGTCATTTTCACCCTCCCCAGTTCCACGTGGGCCGCGGCTTTCAATTCTTTGCATCCTTTGCTGCCCACGAGACGGAGTGTGCATGTGTCCGACATTGTCCTGGCTCCTTGTTTCACCCTTCCGTCACCACCACGATTTTGGCAGCCGGCTGTTCCTCCTTGGGGTCGTCTTCCCCTCCCCGCTTCTTTTTCGTCTTCTCTTGCTGTTCCCGACGCCATTCCGCAATGTCGGCGACCTCGCCTCCGACACATTCCACATACATGTTCCGAACGTGGGGCGTGGCACAGGTGCCGTCGAAAATGCTGTCCAGCAAGGCCCGACACTCTTGAGGCGTCTCTACCACGCCAAAATGGTACAAGAGACGCACGCCCCGGACATGTTTGGCCCGGAAATCCTCGTCCTCGTACCGAAAGACATCCATATACTTTTTCGGATCGTCTCCCAAGTACCCATCCACGGCAAAAAAGGCATGCACGAGGCGGGGTTCGGCGACTTTGAATAAAATGCTCACCAGTTTGGTCAGATCCGTGGGTCGTACATGATCTCGACCCAAAATGCGTTCCACACAATGTTGTTCGTCCAACGTGACGCTTTTGGTCCGTCGCTTCCAGAGGAGATGCAAATCCTGATGCAGACTCACATCCATCAAACAGGGAGCTTGACGCGCCACGTCCAGGACATGACTCCACGGAAGATGAAAGGCAGCCGCCGTCCGCTTCAACAGCCTCAGGACGAGCGTTTCAAAGGTGAGGTAGGGATTATCCGTCTGGTCAATCTCTTGCGAAAGGAGAGTGGTCCAAATGTTTTCCATGATGCGTGGAAAGGGGGGTACTTGACTCTTGTATCCAGAGGAGGGGAAAGAATCGCTTCACAAGAAAAGTCAACCGTCCAAAGGATGGAAAGAGAGGTTCAGAAGGAAGGGTGGAGGAGTAAACTATCCACAAGAGCAATCAAAACAACGAGAGAGTACAAAATGAAATGCAAACTTGAAGGTGTTTTGCTTTTAAAGCCTCGCAATAAAGATTGTTAAAGCTTAAAAAAATTTCCACAAATCAAACAATGGTAAATTGGCAACGAGGTGCAGTCCACAAGTCGAAAGAGTAGTTAATCAGGAATAGGAGAGTGCAAAGTGAAATGACAACTGCAACCAGCACTCGGCCTTTAAAGGCTCAACCAAAAAATTATTTTCATCACAAAAAAAAAAAAAAAATTTTTTTTTACATTCATATTATTATTTTACTTTCAACAAAGTTTGGGAGTGAGCTTTTCACATTGTCTTTCTTTTTACCAGCTCCACATTCAACGTTTAAAAACACATCCTTTACGACTCCTCTTTCAACATTGTTTTATCCGCCGGTTTCCCGCCCCATTCCTCCGTTCCCCTTTTTTGTTCACTCCTCTTCCGATCGTCCCCATGGCGAAAGATGCCTCCATACTCTTCCAGCAATTCGTTCACGTTGGTAATGACAAACTTTCCGTCCTCCTCGGCGGCCTGTGGCTCCAGGAATTTGTTCTCCGGGGTCATGATACCTTTCCCGTCGTTCCCCACAGCTTGTCGCGTCGCTTTCATTTGCAAGTAGCCGACCAAAGTCCACTCGGGACGAGGATATATCTTCTGGGACCGCGTCAGTGCATCGGACCAAAGGCGAATGCCTGCATGTTTTGTACTCAAATGCAAGGTGGGAGGAAACGATTGTCTTTTGTTAAGAATGAGGTCGTACAGGCCTTCACACGTCACCACCCATTCGGTAGGATTGGACACATACGGGCCGACGACGCGATTGTAATCGTAACCATGTTCTTGGGGATCATACAAAAATCCATCTGGAATGCGGGTAAACAGGCAAGAGATGTAGCCTTCGTTCCAATCGAAACAATTCACTTGTAACGTGGCATTCAGGGGGCAACACAAAATGTTTGTCTTGACAAAGTCGGGAAAGGTGTGGTGATGCAAAACAATCTGATAATGGAACCTGTTCCAATACACTGGAATCATGATGAGGGAAGAGAGTGGCAAAATGAAAGGACAACTTTAACTGAAATGACAACCTCCACTGGTAAAATGAAATGACAACCTCAACTGGTAAAATGAAATGACAACCTCAAGTGGTAAAATGAAATGATAATCTCAAGTGGTAAAATGAAATGACAACTTCAAGTAGTAAAATGAAATGACAACCTCAAGTAGTAAAATGAAATGACAACCTCAAATAGTGCTCTGCTTATAAAGGTTAAACCAAAAGAGTATTTAACAAAAAAAAATAATTTTTTTTTCCAATTGAAATAATTTTTGAGAGAGAGCTCTTCATATTTTTTTCTGTAGCCCTTATTCATTTTTTAATATTCCTTCTCGTTCTTATTACAATCTTGGGTTTCAACCCTTACAACACAGGGGTCAAGTTTCCCAACGTTTTCCGATTAAAAGATCTTTCTGGGGTGGTCATCCCCCTTTCCTCTACTGGTAACATTTGCCCTTCCCTCGACGGGCTGGGAGCCGGTGTCATGTGCACCATCTGCAGCACGGTCGGAGGTGAGTCGCCTTTGACGATGGGTTTCACTACCGCCACGGGACGGGCTACGTGGGGATCTCTTTCCTTCCACGTAAAGTGCATTTCGTTTTCAAAATGTCTGGAAACCATGGGTTCCTCGGGGGTAACTCGTGTCGGAATCGTGTAAGGCGTGCTCCGAGTCCGATTCCTTTCGTTGCGCATCACCTGAGGATTCATCTCTTTCCTTGTCTCCCCCTATCGCGTCCTTTTTTATTTTACCCCCTTTTTCTGGCAGGTCCCGGTGACCTACGAGTTGTAACATGTACGTATGGCACGGGCTGTAAAATCAACCAGTCCCCAAATTTCACAGTCTTTGCCCTAAAGGTATATACCAAACAGTCTCAGAGGCAATGAGACAGTTTTCTATCGTACAAGATTAGGTGTTTTTCCATATGGACAATTTAAAATTATTCCGCTCAATGGTTAGGATCGGAGCTTTCAATCAGTAAACTTTTGAATAAAACTTGTCTATATTCCCCTCAATCCCCTATTTTCCGTTAGTAAATTATCCCGTTCCGTTTTTAATTTAACATTTAGTTTTTCAAGTTTATGTTTTTTTGTCTTAAGCGCGTCCCTTTCCCTTTTCTTTTGCTTTCCATTCGTTTTCACGTTATTAACCGAGTGACTAAATCGGAAAACATTTGAACTACACTCGTCAAGGATCTTTTCAATCTGGCATTTTCGGTTATTAAACTTTCACGTTCCGTTTTGAACATATCTCTTTCATTTTTTAACATGTTTTGCTCAATTTTCCACTCATTTTCTTTGCTCTTCAACGCGTCTCGTTCCATTTTCATCTCAGTTTCTTTTGTTCTCCACTCATTTTCTTTGCTCTTCAACACGTCTCGTTCCATTTTAAACACATCCCGTTCGGCCTTCATTTCGGCCACTTTGCATTTCCAGTGAGATTCTTGTGCCATTTTCACCTTTTCTTTTCCGTCCTTGACTTGATTCATGACATTTTGTTGCTTGCGGGATAAAACGTACATTTCGTCACGGATGCGTTGTAAAGAACAACTCTGGTCCTGCTCCACCTCTCCTTTTTTCAAATACACTTTCTTGTCTCCGTACAACGTTAAATACAGAGGAGTTGTCTCTTCGGTCGGCTCGTAATGGGGGTCCAAGGGAATCTTGCAATTTAAAAACTTCCAACCCGTCACGTGGATCGGTACAACCCATTTTGAATGACCCCATCGGTCCCGCACACTCACCGAGGCCTCTTCCCAACCCACCACGTTCTTGTTGCTATTCTGCTCCAACAGCAAATCCTCCATCCCACCGGGAAACAGGGTGCAGAGGAACGCAATACTGTGTTCGTGCAAGGGACGATTCATATGGAAATGGGACATTTGATCCAAATCTTTCAAATTTTTGGGAATTTTTCCGTCGCATGCGGCTTTCCGTTGACTCACGTACAGGATGGTTCGCACCAGGTGAAACGGATCCTGAATCTTGACGCATTTCTTGGCAGCCCCGCTGCTTGGGAAGTCGTAACGCACTTTGTGTTTCCAAATATCTTCAAAAGAACTCTCTGGCTCGCACGCCACAATCATGTGCCGATGCTGCGTTCGTCCCGTGCCACTCACCAGTCCATCGCACAGGCACCAGAAGGGCAAGACGACAAATTGGTCTCGAATACTTTCCATCTCTTGGCAAAAAATATTAAATGCATCGTATTTCACCATGATGTGAAACCAATTCAGGTCCCCAGTCAGGTAGCGCTGAACCATACCGTATACATCTTTGCCCAATCCACTCGCCTCGGTAAATGCCACCGTGTCGTCATCTACTGGCCACATGTCTGGTTTTTCAAAAACGGAATCGTAAAAACCCACATATTCATTCATTCTGTCTTTTCTTCGACCACACATGTCACGAGGATGGGACTCGAACGTTTTACACTCGCACACTTCATCGGATTTCGCTTCACTGGCTTCAGTCTCCCCATCGGACGAGGCATCTCTCGCGTCATCCAAAAAACGTTTGAAACATTCCACCACATGCTTCATGTTACGAGGAAGCCTTTTTTCTCCGTGAGCCCATCGTCTCAAACCCATGCAAAAAACACATTGCTTACGGGATTGCAAATAGTGCCGTTCCAAAGCGTGTTGGCGATGGAAACGATCAAATAGGAAAAATCTAATTGTACAAATTTTTAGTAGCTAAATTGGTTATTACAGTCGATCGAAAAAATAGTTGAGCACCGTGACCCTTTGAAAAAATGACTGGAAATGGAAAACGACCTAATATGAAACGAAACGACCTCTCCCTACGTGTTTTCCTCCCCACGAGACACCAACCTTTGCCTTTCTGTTGATTTTCACACCTTTTAACCCTATTTTCCCCATTTATTCTTTCTTCCCCCTACGTGCGTTTTTCGAGCTACATTTTTCCTTTTCCACTCCTCTTTCTACCCTTTTCCGTCTCCCTTTCATGCTTAAAGCCCAACTTTTCATGTTTGAAACCGTCCAGCCAAACAGTTAAATATGCGTTTCAGAGTAACAATACGGTAAAGAATTATTACAGTGCAGTGCAGTCTTAAGCTTAAAATTTTTTTTTTTCACATAGAAGGGCGAGTGAGTATTCTACTCGAGAGGGGTGGTTTGAATAATCATCACGACACAAGTCAAAGAAACAAAAATTTTATTGATACAGAAGCTTGTACAATCTCATGGGTTTTGAAAAGGTTACATTCCAATCACGACCCAGGTCAATGAAACAAAAGTTTTATGGATACAATCTCATGGATCTTTACAAGTTTTGAAAAAAGTTACATTCCAATCTTGGCACATACTTTTTACCAAAAAAAGGGGGACCGAGTCGACACCACAAGTCGACTCGGTCCCCCTTTTTTCGGTTCAAGTCCATTATTCAGTCCAAGTTTTTGTCAATCTCTTTTAATACTCCATGCGCAGCAGGTTGTGCTGTAATTCCTTGTTCAATCGCTCCACTTGCTGCATGTATCGGGCGAATCGATAGACTTTGGCCAAGCAGCACTCGGAGGTGTTTCCCTCCACGTGCACGTCGTCGTGCACATAGCTGGGTACGTCGGTACCCCACAAGTCTCTGTACCTGGGCAGGTGGTCCACCGACACGACCGGCAATCCAAACGAGGCAAAGAGATGCTTTTGTTCGGATCCTTTCACCAGCACCACCCCTCCTTCTTCTTGGTCCAGGTGATTGTACAGTCCCCGCACGCTAAGCGACACCCATTCGAGGGGCACACTTCTCGGAATGTCCAGCGGCAGGTGCAGGTGCTGATGCATGTACCGGTGAGTGTACCGGTCCTTGGCATTCATCGGCAGGTGGGAATGGTCCACGGTCAAAACGTACGCTTCGGGATCTCGGTCATACTCCTCAGGGATGCGGACCAAGGCAATTTCAATCGGCATGGGTTGCCGAGAGTACAGGAACACATTGGCATGCGCAAAGAAGGCAATGCGAGACATGTCAAAAGAGAACTCTGAGTCAAAAAAAAATCAGAATGTCTTTTGCTGCGAGCGACTCGCCTTTTATACTCTTGAGGAGCGGATGTATGAAGGAAGAGTGCATCCTGTCGCTAGGAGGGAGTGTTCAGGTAGAGGAAACATAACATCCTGTGGTTGGGGAAGGGCTTCCATGGTTATTATCCTAACGTAAAAGTCCAACCTTATGAAAATGTATCACCTTTTCCGCAGTAAACACACTCGTAAATCACAAGTTTTGAATGAGATCTGTCCCAACCTTGGCGTATTGTGTGGTTTGAAAAAAAGGGGACCGAGTCGACAAAAAACAGTCGACTCGGTCCCCCTTTTTTCGGTGATAACTTTTTTTTAAAAGTTCATTAGTCCAAAGTTTTCAGCTCCAGTTCTAGGGTGATCTTTTGTACACGGCTGAGGTATTTCGCGAACCGGTAACTTTTGACCATCGTGCATTCGGAAACGTCACCTTCCTAATGTACGTCGTCGTGTAGGTATTCGGGCAAGGTTTGATTGTCCAACTCCCTAAATTTGGGCAAGGAGTCCAGGGAGACTGTGGACAGTCCCAAACTTTTAAATTTTTTTCGCTGATCTTCCCCTTTCACCACGACGAGGCTCTCTTCTCCATGAGAGAGATAGTCATATTTCCCCTTCACATAGAAGGGGAGATGCTGCACCGGCACGCTGCCAGGGATCTGCCGAGGGAGGCGTAAAAGTTCATTGATATACTGATTGGTCCTCTGATCCTTGGACGTCACCGGCAGGTCACTATGGTCCACGGTAATGACGGCTACCTGGGGATCCCTACCATCCTCAGGGATCGTGGCCAAAGAGAGTTCAATGGGGATCGTCTTTCCCCGATGCTGAAAAACATTGGCGTGCGCAAAAAGAGTTGCACGAGGCATTGTACAAAGCTCTGAGTCAAAAATCAGAATGAGTGGCTGCTGCGAGTGTCTCGCCTTATATACTCTTGAGGAGCGGAAAGATGACGTCAAACGACTGATCTGGTAGATTATGGGCCAACGCCTGCCAATGGGAGCGTTCCACGTGCGTCTCCAAGGTCCGTTTCCATTTTGGGGGACACACGATACGCCAGGGAAGAGCGTCCTCCCGATGCATTTCCCACGCATCCAACCACGTCAACCAGCGAACGTAGGCCTCTGCCAACGTCCTACAAGACGTCACGTCGACGGCATAAGCATTCGGATGCTTGGGTTGAAACGCGTCCTGGACGTGATGGGACAGGGGACGACCGAGTTGAAACGTGCGCAAGACCACACCCGGATCCCACGTCAAATCCAAATGACTCGTAAAGACGACCACCGTTTTTCCAATGAGGCGGGGAATGTGAATGCCAAAGTTGGGTTCAAACAAAACGAGGTAAGGATAATCGGCTTCGTAATACGTGACGCGATCCGGCCACCGACCCACATTGCCAAAGACAATGGTGGTCCGATGCCGACATTCTTCCAACAAACTTTGGAGCGAAGCCATCGTCTCAAGACTTGTTTTGTCAAAGAAAAAAATGACACCTAAACAGTTTGGAAGGCTTTCAGAAAAGGCGCGTCCTGAGGAGATTTGAAAAAAAGTCTCTGTCCAAGATTGGTGTTTATTTGGACAAAAAAATGACACAAGTTTCAGATATAAATCATTTTTTTTATTTACAAAAAATTTACAAGTATTTACACACACACATTCTTTTTACAACTTAGATCCAAGGGAAGGATGGGTTTGAACCCAATTTGAAATGATTTACATTTTTTCAGTCCATTGTCTTTCGGCATGGTCAAATCCAATGGCCCACCGGTTGATTCCAATGCCAAGCTGGTTTCAAACCCATTCAGAAAAGATAGTAATTCCTCCTCCTGGAAAATGGGTGGTACGGTGTGAAGCACCTGGGGCTCGTTGGAGTGGACGGGAGGCGGGGGAATCGTTTCTGGCACAGAGTATTCATCCAAGAATTGAAGCTGGGAGAAATCAATTGGAGCAAACACCGCATCCATTAACTCATTGTATGTCTCATTGTCGGTCAGGGTAGGCTCAGGTAGAGCTGGGGCCGCCACATTTGCAAGAGTCTCTGGGGCTGGAGGAGAAACCACCACAGGAGCTGGAGGAGAAACAAACACAGGTGCTGGAGGAGATACAAACACAGGTGCTGGAGGAGATACAAACACAGGTGCTGGAGGAGGAATAAACACAGAGGTCGCCGGTTCAGGTGTTGGCGGTCTCTGGATCCGTCTCGTGGCCGGAGCGATCCGCATTTTCTTGTATCGGCTCGGCACTTCCAAGTAATTTTTGGCCAAGGCTCTTTTCCCAGAAGCAGGTCTTTCCTCGACAGGTGTATGCGCCGGGGTCGGAGGAGGCAGCTTGTATGCTTTTTGGTGGTAATGTTTCGCCTTCCGAAAATCTCCCAAGCGAAAGCCATTTTGCAGTAGAGTCGATAGGATGGTTTCAGGTAACACGTCCAACGCAAAGACCGTCTTTTGAACGGTCATTAGAATATACTGCGTTCCTGCCGGAAT
>BMAW01012858.1:0-35534 GCA_019974015.1 Nephila pilipes
ATATATATATATATGTATAAGAATGTATATAAGAGGTTCCATCAGAGCAACTGTCTGAAGGAATCGGTCTGTTTGCAGGATTAGTTTGTCTGTAGAGTCTGCTTTGTAGACGGCCGAGGACTCGTGGTCTAGTGAATCTGTTGGAGATATGGTCTGAATCTAGTTGAACTGTTTCATTCTGCCTTTGAATATCGATCGGTGGATCGACTGAAATCTGTCAGCACTTGAAGTGGAGCGAACCGAGTAAATTTTTGAAGAAGCTGCGTGTAATTGATGGAAATTATCGAATCCATTCCTGGAAAGGCAGAATATTAGTTCAGAGGCAATCCGCTGATAGGAGTAATAATCTGGTGATTAAAATACTATTTACTGGCGTAAAATTGTGTTTTGTTACTGTTTCTGTGTCATTAAGCTGTGCAACTGCTGTGTTATATTGTTATTGTCCAAGCTGTGCTACCTCAATGTCGTCATAAAATCTTACGAATAAAGCGTCATTTGTTGTTATATTCCCAATATAACTTGATTTGCACTCCCATCTCACCCATAAGGAAATATTTTTTTCGTAACAATATATATATATATATATATATATATTTAAAGTCTTTTAATTTTCTTAGTTAAAGTTTCAAAGTCTTTTAATTAAAGAATCATGATAACTGTAGTTGCCATTTGAATTTGTCAATTTGAAAGTGTTAGCCCACCCAAAAATCGCCAGTCGCCAATTAGCACTCGATACTTCACTTCAGTCACAAATGCAAGTTATAACTATGTAATGAAGGGCTTAATGACAAAATATTTCTCTAAGCATGATCTTAAATTAAATAACAGTTTGCAATCCAAATGGAAGTGGAAATAAATATTTTCAATTCCGTATGAACTCAAATTTTCTCTATTACGTACTTTGACTTTTTGACCGTCAGCAACTTGGCATAAAAGTTCCTCAATTAATTAAACCTATTCAGGATTATTGTAAGAAATGCGTAGGTTTCATTTAACGAAATATTAATTGTTGTTGAATTTTTTTATTCGAATAATTTTCTTTAAAATCATACTTTTATCCTAGTATAATTTCTTACTTTTATTTCGTAATCTACTGTGTAATATTTAATCTAATGACATAAAATTAATTTTGAAACAGTTTTGTTTTATTTCTTAAATACATAGCGTCAATGAATGTTTTTCAAGGAAAACATATTCAACATCAAAAAACGAACTACATTTTTTAATTTTAATTCTTTATTAGATCCCTTAAGCCATACTTCCGAACGATAAGAACTTACAATCATAAAATGCTTGCCTAAAATTATTGACACTCGTCTGTAGTGGTAAAGTAACAAACTAAGTGTGAATGATTTATGGTATGTTTGATTGGAACTTTAGTTTAATAGGTGTATTGATTCTTAAAAGTCGGATAAAAAAGTACAAGTCATTTGTCAAAACCGAATCTAGTTCTTGCATTTCGATAAGAAATGACAGCTGCTTCATTAATCGATCATTCCTGTCGACTTTACATAGCAAATACCTCTTTTTATCAAATTGATGTTGGATGCTGAAATTAAAAAGTCGTATAATTAAATGAATTACACAAACAATTACTTGTGAGATGTTTATTTAGAAATTCTTCGTCCATATTAATTCATCATTAATTATAGATTTCAATAGTCCTATCATTTAATTATAGATTTCAAAGCCCTTTGATTGAAATACGGTATCAGTTCAAAAATCTCGTTTTAGTAGTTAGAAATTGGAACGGAATAACTCATACACACACACACACACACATAATTTAATTATGTTAATAGATCGTTTTTGTTCTTCCTCTAAAATGTTAATGAGTATGAAGCCCTTCTTATCCCGAAATATCATAGCCATCTCTTTTGGGCCATCTTCAAGTAGTTCTGCTTTCGAGCAGATTCACCTAAAGAGCCCTTTGCTACGATTCTTGACTGGTTTCAGATGCATAACGATGAATCTAAGTCGTCGATGAGGGCAGCGGGATGTTGCATCAATCAAAATTAATTTATTAACCATAGTCAAATCTTTTTGGTGCCGTTTTGTCACACGACGACACAAATTGTTTACACCAATTTGGAATAGCTGACACCATTTCATTTCAAAAACAGATACATTTTTAAACAACCTCATATTTTAAAAGTTGATGGATTTATTGCTTATTATTGTTGCACTGATAAGTTATACGAGGACTAATGGCAACAGACCTTTAAATTTTGAAGCTAGGTCAGGTGCTCAAAATTACTCTTTGAATAGTCAAACCACTTTCCAAACTTTTGTAGGTCGTAAAAGCGAGGGCATGGAGCCATCGACTTACTTAACGTGCATCGACAACAAAAAGCTGAAGATCTTTAGTTGCACTTGGTTTGAAACTCATGATTCGGCAGGAACAACGGCAATCGTGAAGCTTCTTCGGAATCATGCCCATTCAGATAATACAGTCTCGAAATCCGGAGGAGGTGTGAAATGTTTCTTTTTGTTAGATATATCGAATCTCAAACTCCTTTCTTTCGCGTAGTGTGGAAGTTCGGAAAGTTGGTTGCCAGTGTTTTTTCTCACTTGTTTTAGGTTTAAAATTTTTCGAGGTCAATAGTCCATGCGTAACTTCCAAATGCGAAGTTAATAAGCAATCAATCACTTAAGTTTACTCATTATTTTGAGTCCGCGTAATCCGGAGATAATGTAAATTTTTCAGAATTTCTATTTTCTTTCACACACCTTGACAATTGTATTAATGTGAATATAGTAAATCGCATGTTAAAGTGGAAGATCCAATGAATGTTTTTGCAAAATTACATTTTCTTCTATTTAAAATATAGTAAATCGCATGTGAAAGTGGAAGATCTAAAGAATGTTTTTGCAAAATTACATTTTCTTCTATTTAAAACAATTTAAAGAAATATTTTTTCAATTTCTGAAAACCCATAAAAAAATTCCTTTAATTAGATACAAAATTCTTTCTAGGCTTAAGCGGCATGAACATATTAGGGAAATTCGGAAAATTTATAAATTTCTTATTGAATAGTAATCGAAGCCGAAATAATTTTAAAATTTATTTTCTCTTTAATTGCATTCAAAATAAAGTAAATATTCTTTCAGAATGAGGAATTCATTCAATTTTGTCATGTAAAATAAACTGTAAAAGTTATTTTTATTTTCTTCATTCATGCTCAGATTTTACATTTTATTGAACACTTAATTTCAGAAAACTCTGATAGATTCAAATTTCTTTTGTTCAAATTTTAATTACCTGAAAATGTTTAATCTTAGTAATTCCAAAATATCTTGATGGAATGAAGTTTTTCTAATGTATACACTATCTTAAAACACATAATCTTTTAAGTGATTTCGAAATATCTGGATGCAATAAAGTCCATTTTTTCTCAGTATTACATTTCTTAAAAAGTTTAATGTTTTTTTAAATCTATTGATAGAGTAAAATAAATTTTGTTCAATTATTAAATCTCTTAGAACATTTAATTTTCTTGATCTCGAAATATCTTTACAGAATAAAAACGATTTTTTTATTTAACAATAAATCATCCAGAAATGTTGAAAATCTATTTCAGCAATAAAATCATTTGGCTTCTTTTTATATTAATAACAAAACATTATGTTTTAAAGAAACATTTCATTGAAAAAACTATAAGATATATATTTAATTTTAGTAAGTATCAGATGTATTCTTAAGTATTAGATAAAACGATCTCAAAAAATTATAGTTGTAGTTTTTAACTCCGGTATACAGAAAAAGGACGAAATTCAAGAGGTCAATTATGGAAATATGAGAGAACACATTTTCTCTTTGTCCGAAACCCGAAAGCATTCGAGAGGAACTTCTCCCCTGAGAGCTTAGTAAGTTCGAAACAAATTCAAATGACGAGTATTACATTTCAGCTGGCCCTGCACTTTTCCCATACACTCAACTTCAACATGAGAACTTTGAGCAAAGCAGATTGAACGTGCAACACTCCCTTTACACTATGAGAGTGTTTTGCGGCAGAATTTGATCCCGTCCAGGAGATATATTTTATGGTCACTTGGCTTTAAAAACACACCCTCCCCCATATATATCTACATATAAATAAGCGAAATACCACTGACTGATTCATGACGAGATCTCAAACACTATACAACCGATTGACTTGCATAGTTAATTTAAAATTGAATTGAAATTTAGCATAGTTACTGATTTTGCGATGTAAACGCTCACTAAGAACGGATTTTTGGAAATCTTATCCAAAATGTAATTTTCATCTGTTAATCTACTCTTATCCGTCGGTTATGTAAAGTTTGGCGACTTTATCGCCAAAAATGATATGACCGACGCCAAACGGAATATATTTTTTCTTCTATGTATAATGCGTATTGTCACCAATTAAGTTTATTTGCTGATATTTGCGCGTGCGAAATGGAAAAATACCAAATAACTTAATATTGAAGCGCTGATGGAGAATTGTCAAGATTTTGGCGAAGGGGCTCTTTATAGGAAATTTCGTGCATGTCGAAATTAGGAAACGTACAAATTTAGCTATAGAACTAAATAAGTTTGGAATCCCACGGTTGGTAAAACTTAGTTTAGCCCCAAAACTTAGAGGGATTTTGAAAAATACTAATATGGTAACTTCATACGGAGTAGCGCATATGCAAGACGTTCGCTGGAGAACTTCGCTACATGCATGAACGAACTCAAGATGCTATGACATACGTAAGGCATTTTGGACGCCCTGAATTGCTCGGCTTTTTTTTAGTATTGCAAATTTAGGACAAACATCTTATGATAGACACGATGTCACTGCCAGGGTATTTCATTTGAAAGCCAAGCACATGATGAATCTTCTAACAAAAGGTTGTATCTTTTTTCAATATTAGGTGTAACATGAATACCATAGAATGAGTTTTATCCATATATCTTTATATATATATGGAGTGACTTTTTACTAAAATTTTTTATTTTTCTCATATTTTTTTAAAGTGGTGGATAACCATTATTAAAGACAATCAATTTCTTAAAATTTTAAATTTAGATTATCATTATCGTTTAAAAATTGAATTTTTCTTTGATATTTTACGTATAGTTTGCGAAATATAATATTATCGTCTGTCCAGCGAAACGGGTGGTTATCAGCTAGTATATATAATTGTTAATTGTTTGTTTTAAGTTCGTAATATATTATACATTGTATCGTTTAATTACATTCATATAAATTTAACTACAGCTTCGATTAGGAATCTTCATTTCGTTGGAAAAATAGTTTATAACTAAACCTATAACCTCATTTAAGCTAACTTAATTATTCGCTTACATGCACTCCTCCGTAATCACCTTCGTGACTTTAATTAAATTCCCTCTGGTACTGATTACTTGAAATCTAATTTTAACTTTGAAACCGCTTATCATTAGAATTTTCTACATAGAAGGTGGTTCATAACTAGTTTAAAAGTGATACCGTAAGTTAACTTAACCCTAGGCTTAAGATCTTTATGAGAAAATGGCACAAATTCCATAACATCTAATTTAAATTTTATTTTCTGTAACGAAAAATATTATCATGAAGAGTTATATCACAAATTTTTGTTTAACTTAAATCCTTGGTTTTCATTCTGATCGTGTTTGAATTTAAAATCCCTTCCAATGAACTGAAACATGATACATGTACATTTAACTGAAGTAATGAAGTTTAAGGCATGTATTTGACCAGATGAATTAAAATGAACCAAAAACATAAAGATCACTGATTCTTAAGATTCCAGTCACCCAAATTAAATTTTATCATTTTGATTAATTATGAAAGTAGCAAATGAGATTTTGTTATAAAAATTTGCCTATAAATTACTTCCATACAGTAGAAGACAAATTAAATCCAATTTAAGATCAAACTCAAATAAATTACTGAGATTTATCCTAATTAAATGAAGCTGAATAAGTCAATATTAAAAACTAATGCTTTAGAAATAAATTATTTCAATAAAAAGTTCTTAAAGCAAAAAAAAATATTTTCAACAAAATGCATGTTTTCTATATTAATTATTTGCATTTTAATAATACAGACCAACAAAGACTATTATCAATAAAAAAAAGGTCTACATACTTAATCCGTTGTAGATATGAAGATGTTCTAATAACAATTTTTATTATATCGAAGAAGATGGAAATAATTTTTATTATATTGTCGAATTTCAAAAATAAATTTCATTGAAGGTCCACTTTTATCCGTACAGTCCGAATCATCATATTCTGAAACGTCATTAAAAATGTGAACATGTTTCCAAGTTTTTACATAGAAGATGAAATTAAAAGTACTTATATGCGTCAGCCTCCATCATATGAATTGCAATCTTGAAGAAGTTGGTCCGGGAATTAGCTTCCTATTTTCTGGTCGTGGAATTTGACTGGTGACGTCAATCACATTTTGAGTCGCGTCAGATCCCGCTATCTGAAACGTTAGTCTGGAGGAAGTCGAACCGTGAATTAGCATCCTATTCTGCGGCCGTGAAGTTTGACCGATATGTCAAGCATATTTTGCGATGAGTCAGCCCCCAACATCTTAAACGGTGGTATTGAAGAAGTTGGACATTAAATAACTTCCTATTCTCCGGTCGTAAACTTTTATTTTATCAATGTGTAAATTCAACGGATTATTATTTTCAAAATTTTATCGTATTCTTTTTTCTTTAAAATCTAATGTACAAAATTTTCCATGACTCATATTTTTCGGTTCTATTCGTAGGAAATGATATAAAATAAATATATAAATTTTTATATTACATTTCATAGTTTCCTGTTTTTAACATAACTGTTAAAATTTACTTCGTACAGAAGAATTTAGATATGAAAATCATTAAGGCTCTCGTCTACCCACAATTTTGATTTCGTCAGCTCAATGTTGATCCTATGGAAATCCGACTTTAATTCTCACAACTTTACTATTTGAATGCAATAAAGTGCATCTGAAAGAGCAAAAAATATTGAATGCTTCTGTGGAATTACTTTTTTCCACCGATTTTTAAAAATATTTGAAAAAAATTTTTAAAGATCAGAAAACTCAAAAACGAATCATTAAAATAAGAATAAAAATATTTTTAAAAATTGGTGGAAAAAAGTAATTCCACAGAAGCATTCATTATTTTTTGCTCTTTCAGATGCATTTTATTGCATGCAAATAGATCAAATAATAAATATGGGAGAATTCAAGTCGAAATTCCATGGGATTATCATTAAGCTGATAAATCAAAATGGCGGGTAGATGAGAGGTAATGTCGAATTAAATCAAATTATATTTGAATTCCTATAAATAATTTTGAAGACGTGATTCATGTAATTTTCATCTTTTCTCATGATATGAAATGTTTTCCAGTTTGAATCATAATTGTTGTTGCGTATGTAAAGATTTATTTCTCAATACTCTTTATAAATAATCCAAAAAATGTTTCTTTAAGAAACTTTCAGACTCTCTTGTAAGTTTGATAGATCCTCTTAATTTGAAGAAAGGATTTTGAGTCAGAAATCATTATCCACGTAAACGAGATATTTAATCGTGTTTCATCGTATAAATAAGTTCAATGATTGGGTTCCATTGTTCGTTAAGAAACGTGGAAATGTTTATACTATTTTAAAGTTATCCAGTATGTTTCTGAAGGATTCAACCTCATTTGATATAATAAGAAGTTCTTCTATAGATATAAATATTAATTGTTGATAGTTAGAATATATTATACATATAATCCCGTTCTTTAATTAATGCTGTCAAATAGCTTAAATTATCAATACTTATATGAAGTGTAACTGAATAGACCCGACAGTTAAATATTTTTGGAGAATTATGTAAAATTTTACTTCTTCGTAAATGTTATATATATTTTTATATACAATTGTTAATAAATTGGAGAACGATTCTTAATGAATAAGATATTATAGTTACAACTCCTCTTGAATTTTAAAGGCAGTTTCTAGAATATCCTCCACACACAAATTAAACATTTGGTTATTATTGGCAAGATTCAGTTCAAAATGCTTTTATTGTACTATTTGACAAAAGATCACAGATAATAAATTTATTTTAATATTTTTAAAATATTTAGTTCACGTTTGATGAACGTAATCACATGACAAGATCATAATTTTCAATATTGATTTCAGTAGCGTTACTTTTTTTTTTTACTTTCATTAAAAAACATAAATAATTAGATGAAAATATCATTCAAAGTTATTCTAATTGTCTGTACTATATTCCCTATTGACAGCTACATTATTGTTGATTTCAGAATGGATATCGGCTGAGGAGCAAATTTCTACACACGAACAGACCATAAAACTTACACTTTCACATACGCCAGGGTGGCTTTAAAAGTCCATCGTTCTAAAGATTGATCACACCTCTAGGGAAATTGGTATTACTATTGTACGAGGCCATCTATTAATTGAAGCCAAAACAAACGTGACAAACATATTCATTAGTTACATATCATTGGAGTACCATTTATTGACAAATCAAAATTAGACTGATCCCGCTTAGAAAGATTATGTATTTACCGTCATTGAATTCTTGAGCCATATATTCATTATTATGTACTGAAAGTAATCAACATTCATAACCATGGAATGACTCCGGTGAATCTGCACCAAAGAAAGCTATAAGGTCTTATCGGCCTAAACGTAACGTCGATGAAATTTTCGTCAGCGAAGGACATTATATTCATGGACTTATTAGAAAAGGGAAAACGAACACTTGACAATACTGCAGTGAGTTTCTTCATTTCCATATACCAATCTTATACAGCATTTAATAATCCTAACACGGGTACATCTTGAACCACCTTCGTGTCTGTGTGTTTGTTGAACGAATGTTTAAACTTAAATATATAATTAACTCATAGAAATAAATTGCCCATTCTAATAAAATTTCTTACATTAAAGTACGTGAAAATTGATAACGATACGAAAAAAGAAGCAATCACTGAAAAAAAAACACCTTACAGTTAACTCGTTGCAGTTTAAAGAAAAAAGCAATATTGTGCAATTTCAAAAAGTTATAAACATCTGTAACACGAGAAAGAGAGGGAGAGAGATTAATAGGAGGTAATATGGTTTTTTAGAGTGCTCAATTTATATAAATCTGCCTATATGGGGCCTAGTTTTGTTGCCCTATTTTGCATCTTTTATATTGCATTCTCTATGGGGATGAATAACATGTTATAAGAAAAATTGATAACAATTTTCTTAAATACATAATACATTAAATTTCTTTTAATATATTTTCACAGTTAGGAATTATACCAAAAAGCAGAAATACAAAGCTTCGAAAATGGAAAATGGTGTCTATCAACCTTTTGATGTGTGAAATGCTGTCGTAATAGCTGAAATACTTATTAATCAATACACAATGATACTACATCGTGTGTCAATTTCTTTTCTTTTCCTCAAACCCAGAAAATGTCTTTGTGGAAGTCATGTAGAACGAAATAACAGTATATTGTGTTACACCTGCTTAGTAAACACACAGGTTAGTTGTCGTACTGGAATAATATTAACACAAGAGAATCATTTATCAACAAAATTTGTTTAGTAGTCACGCGTAACAAAGAAAGTCGGTGAATGCAACGACAGAGACTAAACATCATCGGATTATCGCGTAGCTGAAAATTCGGTGATTATTATTGTTAATACTCTTGTTCGGATGAAATCGGGCGTCATCTGAAAGCAGAATTTTCTCTCTCTATCACCAAATATCTCCATCATCTAACTCTGTATTAGTAAGAAACTCCTAAGCGCATATAAAAAGTAATCACAATCGTTACATAGAATTCATCATATTCGGATGAATTTGAATGGTTAATAGAGCAGAACACGCTATGAAAGTTTGCATTCTGAAGTAACTTTATAATCTAATAATTTTCTCTCAATTCTCCACTGGTTGTTATTACTGGTAATGGTACCTAGTACGCCTTTGCAAATAACAGTAGAAAACCCTGAAACTCTTATTTACTACACCGGATACCAACTTCTACGAGACAAAACTATTAACTTCTTCAAAATTTTAAATCATGACTTTCGATGAGGTAATGTACAAAAAGTCGCTTCGAATGATATAACATGCTCTAAGCTCACAAAAAGCGAATTCATTTCTAACCAAATGAACCATGATTACGAAAATTATATTAACATTAGACTAATTGAATGTATTTAATAAAACATGTAAACGAGATGGAAAATTGAAAAAAAATATTACACTCAGTAATGATTTGGTAATTAATCATTAATTGTTCGTAGACGTAGTTGACGTGCGTGAACCTGTATAGATTGTTATAGAACAAGGAACCAGCATCCCTCGGTTTAAGTAAAGACAAAATAAAATCGCATGAATCCCCATTCGTCACAAGTGAATGCACACAGTAACGAGTAGGTTGGTAAGACGGATTTTTAATATTGTTGTTAAACTAAACTGCTGTTTGTAGAAAATGCAACACCATGAAGGAATCATCAGAATCAAATGAAATTCGCAGCAAATGTCAATTATAGGATATTTTGCAAATTAATAAAGTTTCAGAGCCATCGCGCGTGCGCGACGCGCGCAGCGCTCTCTGAATTGATGCTGAAAGCGTATAAATAAAGTGCTGTAGCGGGACGTTGAAAAAAGTCTATGATTATTTGTTAGTGGCAAACGTTTAGTGAGACCTGAGTATGCCTCCACGACGGAAGAATAAGAAATTCAAGCAACTTACGGAGTTTGAACGAGGGAGGATAATCGGCCTTCGAGAAGGAGGATTTTCCTATCGCGCAATAGCAGCTCGTATGCAGCGGAACAGTTCCACAGTGATGCGAGTTTGGAAGCAGTGGACCGACGAGCACCGAACAACTCGAAAAACAGGCACTGGACGACAGAAGGTGACGTCAGAGCGCGATGATCGACACCTGCTCCGCATGGCGGTGAATGATCGCACAGCTTCCTCCAGGCAGCTGGCAGCACGTTGGTCTACTGCTACAGGTGTACAATTGTCGGCTTCGTCAATTCGTCGTCGTCAGCTGCGCCGTGGATTGCGTGCAAGGGTGCCTTTATACAGGATTCCCCTCACGGCGAATCATCGACGGCTGCGTCGGCAGTGGGCTCTTGAGCACAGAGACAGGCGAGCTGATTGGCACCAAGTTGTCTTTTCAGATGAATCACGCTTCAATTTGTGGACCCATGATGGCCGTGTTCGTGTTAGACGTTATGCCGGTCAACGCTGCCTTCCTGAGTGTATTATTGAACGACATAGTGGTCGAACACCCGGAGTTATGGTCTGGGGTGCGATTTCGTATCATGGACGATCGAATTTGATACGAATTGAGGGTAATCTCAATAGCAACAGGTACGTCCGTGAAGTGCTACAGCCCGAAGTCGTTCCTTTCCTTCAAGGCATCCCTGGAGCTATCTTTCAGCAGGATAATGCACGCCCACATGTTGCGCGGACTGTTCGAGACTTCTGTTCAGCACAACGCATGCAACTTCTTCCTTGGCCTGCTTATTCACCGGATATGTCGCCTATTGAGCACGTGTGGGATATGGTTGGTCGGCGTCTCGCTCGTGATCCGCGTCCTGCAGTTTCCAAAGACGAACTTTGGTTGCGCATACAAGCGATATGGAATTCTCTTCCTCAAGCAGATATTCAACATCTGTTTGACTCCATGCCACGTCGTATAGCAGCACTTATTGCAGCGCATGGTGGCTGCACCAAATACTGATTTCGGACGCTTAATTTGTTTCTTTTGTTTTGAAAATTTCATCATTTATTTGTATCAGTACAAGTCGTTTCTGCATTAAATTTCATTTGATTCTGATGATTCTTTCATGGTGTTGCATTTTCTACAAACAGCAGTATAGATTATAAATTTGATAAGGGTCGGTAGGTAGATAGAGAAAGCGAGTAAACATATTTTTTTTTAGGAAATATCAATTAAGTGATCAGAGAAATCATTGGTTTCATTATTATTAGACATTTATCTGTATATGATTAAATTTTGTCTTAGTGACTAGAGATAGATTACAAGCAATGACAGCAGAAATGAATAATGCGGAAGATTCACAACACGACCTACAGGCAAGGCGTTCTGCGATAGAGTAACACTCCTGTTGAACTGCGTTGGTTGTAAAATTGCCTTTTGAAACTTTTCCAGTAACTTTATAATCCAAATTACTTGTAACGCAGTTGTATATGGAGCTGCAAATTTATATTTTGATTTTTTTTTTAAATAAAATTCATGCAAAGCCTCTAATCAATAAATTATTTTGTATATATATACAGGGGGTGGACAAAAATATGGAAACACCTTGTAAAATGCATGTTTGAAAAGAAAGATTGATTTTAATGAAATATGTAGGTGGCACTGGCGTTTTTGACTACTAACGCCACCTATACAACTTCGTAAATGTGCTAAACAGTTCAGTTGTTGTCGAAGTACTGTTATGTGAGGTTGTCATTGCATTATGTCAGAGTTAACAGACTTCGAACGTGGGCAAATTGTTGGAGCACGTATGGTAGGTGCTTCCGTAAGCAAGGTAGCCGAGGTGTTTAGTGTTTCAAGAGGTACTGTATCGAAGATTTTTTCCGCATATTTGAAAAGCGGAAAAACATCATCTGCTAAATCATAGCGCGGACGAAAGTGTGTGCTGAGTGATCGTGACAGACGATCATTAAGGGCAATTGTGATGAAAAATAAGAAGACCACAGCTGCAAAAGTTACTGCTGAAATGAATGTTGTGATACAGAACCCTGTGAGTACCAAAACAATTAGAAGGGAGCTTCATAAACAGGGAATTTCTGGCCGTGCTGCAATTGAGAAGCCACTCATCAGTGATGCTAATGCCCGTAACAGGAAAAGGTGGTGTTTAAGTCATAAAGCCTGGACTATAGGGCAGTGGAAGCGTGTAATATGGTCTGACGAGTCTTCTTTCACATTGTTTCCCACTTCTGGCCGAGTTTACGTCTGGAGAACGCCATCTCAAGCCTATAATACAGACTGCTTGTTGCCAAGAGTGAAACATGTCGGGGGTTCTGTTATGGTTTGGGCAGCCATATCGTGGTTCTCTGGTGGCCCCATGATAACTGTGTCAGGGCACATGACTGCCAAGACTTATGTGAACATTTTGGCAGATCAAGTTCATCCCATGGTACAAACTTTGTTCCCCGATGGTGATGGTGTCTTCCAAGACGACAAAGCCCCTGTTCACACAGCTCACATTGTCCAGGACTGGTTTTCTGAGCACGAGGAGGATTTGTCCCATCTCCCCTGGCCACCACAGTCACCAGACCTGAATATTATCGAACCTTTGTGGTCTACATTGGAACGGAAAGTGCGTTCTCGTTATCCACCGCCAACATCGTTATCTGAACTTGCCACCGTTTTGCAGGAAGAATGGTATAATATTCCCTTGGCACACATACAGGAACTGTATTTATCCATTCCGAGAAGACTGCAAGCTGTTTTGGATGCCAACGGATTTCCTACACCATATTAAGCAAAGAAACATGTTTTTTAAAAGGTGTTTCCATATTTTTGTCCAACCCCTGTATATATATATATATATATATTCTCCCAGCGTCATAATTTATCCCTCACTGACACTTAAAACTACATTTTCTTTCATAAATTCATTTTCCTGTCTACCATTATCAATATTCGGATTAAGGCTTAGGATAACCTGGACGTGTACGAATGACTTTGAGTATTCTGAATTTATTTACTAACACTTCGTGTAACTATTGCAAATGTTCCAAGCCGACCAATCACAACTCTCATACAAACCAGGATATCTTCTCACTCTGAAAACACACACTAACATATAAGCAGCAACCCCATTGGTAAACTGCTTTCACCCCCTCACCTTCACTTACTTTTTCTCCGAAAAGGGAAAAAAAAAATTTAAATCCAATACTTTAAAAACCCTATTTCACTTAATTTTTTCATCCTTTTAAATTTTAAATCACTCTGATAAATTAATATTTTACTATAAAGCCATCCAAAATATCTTTTATGCAATTCTGGGCTGGAAAAAGCCAAAGTCAAGCATCCCAAACTGCTCTGATATGGAGATTTAGAGTCGTTGGCTCAGGAGCTCCAGTAAAGCTTGTCAACCTATTGCAAATGTGACTGAATCTGAATGCATCTGGGAAATATCTGATTAATTTGTAAGCGTTTGCAGTTCTGAAAATGTTTTTGGATGACGAGTTATTTTAATGTTTCTATCCATAGTGCTGTAGACGCAGAAATATTTTCGGCTTATAAATACAGATTAAGAGTATTATGATAATTCTTTAGATATTTTAATAAGTATGATTTTCAGGAATTGTATCTTTGCAAATTTGGAGCAATTCTATTCAATTTAGAGACTTTGTACCAACTTCGGAAATGTTTGTTTATCAAAAAAATATCCGTTATCTTATAGTATGTAAAATCATAAACTCCTGTGGTATCTCTTCTTTTAAAACGAAATACGAAGGTGGTTCAGAAAGTAATTGTATTGGAAGACAGATTGCATCATTGTTACCATTAGATGTTGCTATGTGTTAAATGAAGCCGAAACACATATCATATTGAATCTTAAGTTACCAATTGAAAATTTTATTGCTGCAAGGTCGATCTGTCACCATTCTTGAGATACCTGGTATCATTTTTATGCACGGAAAATCGATGAAAAATCAAAGCTTTGCGTTACTTTCGTTAAAAAACGTGAAGATATTCACACGTGCTGGAATAGTTATAACGTAGAATTTTCTGAGCACGAAGAATTCATCATCACAAAAAGGAGTAACTAAGTAGATAGCTTTAATAATAATTTATGATGCTAACAAAAATGACCCATTTTCGATGCTATGAGCACTATTTCTTGGAATTTCTAAGAACTTTTTGACATCCCTCGTAGATCTGTTACATTCGTAAATCCACATTCATCACGCGACACACCATCCATTCATCTATATCCCAGTCAGCATTCATTCCTAGATGCATAAAACGTTTATAAAAGTGTTTGGTAGCAGCACCCTTAATCAGCCCGAATTTAAATCCAGAGTTATTAGGCTTATTTGCTTTGGACTGTTTAAAATAGCAACGTCTATTACATGGAAACATCAACTCAAAGATTGTTGCAGTTTCAACTGTTATGGAATACAACAAAAGGACTTCCACAAAAGTGACCTCAACTCCGAGGAAAGAGAAAATTTGTACGTTAAAACCAGAGTCAGATTAGTTGAATTATCATCTAAACGCAGGATCCACAGAATTTCTATGTAACGAGTTTGTGAATTCGTTTCTTTAAATGCTGGAGAACCCCATTACTATGACCACAATTAGTTCAACTCTACCGAAGAGCAACACAATGTTTTATTTTATTTTTCACTATAAAAAGTTTTGCTAGTTGTATATCCAGTGGGTCGTATATTGAGAAAAAGATGTATAATTCAAATACAAGTTTTCTGCACTTGAAAAAAAATCGTGCTCCCTTATAATATGAATATGAAAACATAGCTCTGCAGAAGAAATATAGGATCTTATAAAAAAAAGAAATATCCACAATTAACTATGTTGTGTCAACAGATATCGAAGACCTCGTGGAATATTTTTTTCGAATCCTTAACGTTCAAATATACAATAAATTTGGATTATTTGGGGTCATATTTCTTTACATTTAAAGAAAATGATTTGATTTCAAGATGGAACGGAGGCTTGTTACAAAGATCTGATCAATACATAGATGTTTCGACAAGTAATATGGGCATGAAATTTTTATTTTGCAACATACCATTTTTTCCCCAAAGAATAATACTCAAATATCCAAATTAATTATTTTTCTTTTCCTTTCAGCTCAAATTTTACTTCTAAGGAATAATAATTGGAATTTGGATATTCTAACATCCGAGTAACCCTTGCTTGACTATAGGATGAAAAGTATGTCTCCGTAAGGAATGGCTTCTACATAAACAACCCAATAAGAAAGATTGCTATTGAGGTTAACTAACCGGTAGATTAGGATAGTTTTGGGACCCCTCCCCTAGGGCTATTAAAATTTAAAATGTTGTGTTCTATGATTATTTTCAATTCTGTTTTACTAACGATAGTTTTCAGAGGAGATTGCATAAGCAACTTATATATACGTTGAATCCTTCTTCGAATGTTGAATACCCTGTTGTTCGAGAACACGGATCACTTTTTAGGGGTCCTGTCACCATGGGTAGTCGACATTCTTTAAACCGTATTAGAGACATGAAGGTGGTATACGGTACTTGAGTGAAGTGTTGCCTTCAGTTGCATTTCTTGTTCCTTTAATGGTTGTAAAATGTTGTTTTCCTGTAAGACTATGACAAATCCACGCCGATCAATAGCAGACAAGTACTGTTCTGCATGTAAATACTTCTTTGTTCGGTACTGGACGAATTGAGCGAATGATTATATTTCATGCGGGTTTGGCTGTTTTTTACGTAATGTGCGCGCGCTCACATAAATGGGGATAAGAACCAATGGATTTTAGGAGCATACGACACAGTTATTCAATCAGTAATTCGTTGGTATTGCTATTGTTTGCGTTACTATGAAAGGTTGTCCGAATTTCTATTGATTCTCCCACAATTTCATCGCAGTATCAAAATAAACTTCTTGCAAATAAAGTACCTAACTTACGTATGTATTACCTATGTATGTATTAATACGCATCACATTTTGCTTTTTCATTCATGATATTGTTTTTTATTTGTATAGCAGCGTAAAAATTGAATTTTGAAACCACCCATTCCACAGTCTTTCTCTGAGAACATCTTGAACTATAATAGAACAAGAACATCTAGTCATGCGCTCGTTAAAACAGGGAAATACATTTCTTGAAAATAAAATAACTAATTTACGCTTGCATTAGCTGCCTATGTATTAGTTTGTATCTCATTCTACATATTCATTCATGATATTATTTTTATTTGTCTGAATTCAATTTTGTTTGTAAAAATTGAATTTTGTGAGCACCCATTCCACAATTCTTCCTTGAAAACTTATCCGAAAAATAAAACATAACAAAATCATCCTTTCAGGCACTCGTTAATGCCGGAATGCGCTTGTAATATGTCTGCGGTGAAACTGGGCCAAAGTGAGGAAACGTAAATTACCCCCATGACTGTCCTTGATTGTTTCCCATCCTGTGAAAATTGACATGATTTCTTTGTCCCATAAAACTACGTGATTTAAAGACACGGGTGCGATATTTTTTTCACTTTGAAAAAACCTTTCCAAACATGACTTGATTAAGTCAGAAATGTTTTAATTTTATGTCGTTGAAGATTGTGTTTTTTTATATTAGTTTCCTTACATTTTTAAAATTTTAATGTAATTTGCAAATGCATAATTGATGCATAACTGCAATGTGTGAATAAATCAACGTATTATGTGTTGACGGTATTGAGGGAATATTTGCATCAAAATATGAAAATTAAAAACAAAGTGTTTTCCAAAATTCAAAATATTTTACAGCTTATGTGAAATACTACATTGACTTATGATGATGAATGACAGATGTCTTGAGAACAATGATAGTAGAAAAAAGTCAATCCATCATTTGAAATAAAGTTACATGTTTCGAAAGTTTACATTTCTGAAATTATTTCAACGTAGTTTCACTTTCGCTTTTGATAAAGATTTAATTTCTTTGGGCAACTGAGATGTTAAAATATTTTAGATTTTACATTTGTTTTCTGCTAAAGTTAAGGATACTTCGCTGAATCTGTAAATGTGTTTTTTCACTAATAAATATAACGTTACTATATTGAATTTTAATCCATAATCTCGTAAACTTCCCCCATCCTTCCACAACAGCCAAATATCTTTCTTTCACTGAATTTAAACAAATTCAAATATTTGCTTTACTTAGTAACATTCTAAATACTACTATAATACACCCTGCTTTTTCGAATGCTCTTTCAAATGCCCTTTATCACAATGCTCTTTATTGCGGCAAATATTACAGATATGAGAATTGAAGTAGAAATTCTATAGGATTAACATTGAGATAACGATATCGAAATGGCGAGTACACGGGAACCTTAAAATTTAATATATTATATTTCACTACTAAATTAGTCAGTTCAAATTTATTTAACAATAAAACTAAAATACAAAAATAAAGTAATTAATATCCATGAAATTTATCCGCATTAATTAAAATAATTTTTAAATGTATTTATATGAACTTAAAAAATATTGTAGAAAAAGATGAAATGAATTAAAGGTTTTTATAGTATTTATATAGAAAGCAAATAACGAATGAAGTTTGTAGGTGTTGTTGAGAATGAAAAAAAAATGTAACAAATTATCTACTTAGTTTAGAGGAAACAAATGTCATTTATTTTAAGGTATCCGCCTATCTTCGAAGAGGATTGCTTTAAATAATTGAAAAAACAACTTTTTATTTGCATTATACTATAAGATATGGTTAAAAACATAAAATACAATGTAAAAGTTGCATAAATTAATAATTGTTTTAATATTTCAGCTAAAAAATTGCATAAAAATAGCAGTAAATTGGCACATGTGCAAAGTACCAAAACTGAAATTTAAATAGAGATATTTTTATTCTGTACATTGTATTATAATGAATTGAATCACATTTATGATTTGTGCATCTCTCACAATTATAACCCTGAAAATTAAATATTTATAGGAAGTTGTACTTTGACATAAAGAAAAAAAACCATTAAATTTGTGATATGTTATGAATTTTATCATCAATAAAATGCAAAGTAATCGAATTATAACAATAGGAGACGTTCAAATCCTGAATTCCCTTTCATAGAGCATTCCATGAAAATTTCATATCATTATATACGCAACATTTTTCAGTACGATATTTTGCTCTAATGCATATTATGAAAATCTTGATTTTGAGAAAAAGCGGAAATTACATTTCAACCCAGAAATTTATCTAATTAAATAAACATTTAACATTAAAAAGGCCTTATTTGTAAGGTTCCACTATATGTATTACTTAAGTAAGTTATCTTTTTCTTCCAGATGGACTTTAGAACTTTCCTACGCTTACATTTAACAGGTGTTGTATAACGCTTCCATTTCCTGATTCGATTGTAATCCGATTTTTGTATCCCATTACAGTTAAGTAGCCCGGATTTTCAATGTTCAGCTTATTTAAGACTCTTAAGCAGCCTTGAAGTCCTTCGTTAAATTATATAATTGCATCATATGCACTAAATATCACAATTTTCAAACAAACAAAACTTCCTTTAGTACTTTTTATCATATTACACCATTACAAGATTCATTTGCATTTTGGGTCTTAGGAAATTCACCTTGCATGTTGGAAGATATTTTGATGGCGATATTACGCAAAATATTAATGAAAAACAAACATTAAAGTTCCATTTAAGGTAGCAGATTGCTACTTCCAGTTCTAAAATTTGACACAGACTATTATTAAAATGCTTATAACTCAAATTCTATGTTTCTATGTACGATAGAAACAAAACTGAAACGGTTCTAGAAAGCTAAGCAATCCGGCTTTAAAAATGGACCGTAAATAAAAAAAATTCACTTTTTGACCGAAACTCGCGTTTTAAAGGTAGGTGGATACCTTAAAGTAATTCATATATCTGCAGAAATATATTTTCCCTCTAATTTTTGGATATTGTTTAAAGTACTTTAAATCGAAACTCTACAATCGAATCTTTTAAATAGCCTGAAAAATGTTTTAAAAATTGGAGGAAAAAGTTTAATTTCACATAATCCTTCATTATTTTATGTCCTTATGTAAACATCTATTCGTATTCGAATAATTATAATAGTCGGCGTTTGAAAATAAAATATAAAACCCCGTCGTGGTATTAGGATTGCCTTCACGAATTAAAAATGGCTTGTAGATGGGTGCCTCAAAGAATAAGAACTAATCTAAAAGTATTTTCTTAATTCTAAAATTTAGAGAAAAACATTTTAAATTTATGAGAAATCATACTTTATTATTATATCAAAAAAGATGTTTGATAAATTAATTTTTTGAGAAAGATTTTGAATCCATTTTCTATAATTTTATTTGCAATTAAATCATGATAATTTCATGAATAAGGTAATAATATAACTTAATTTAAGATGGAAATCGATCTGAGGAGTTACAATTTTAATAATATTTTTAACTCATTATAATTACAAAATCATTTATTATAAAATTTACTATTAATAGAATAGATAATAACAAAAATAAGTTCAGTAAATAATAAATTATAAGACTGTAATTATTAATCTTGAATTTTCGGGAGAAAAAGCACTCGCGATTTGTTAAGATTCCCATTTAGTGGCCATTTTAATTTCGTCAGCTTAGTATTAATCCTATAAAATTTCGACTTTTGTTCTTAATTTTTGTTGTTTGATTTGTTGAATGCAATTAAGTACATCTGGAAGAGAAAAAAATAATGAAGGCTTCCGTGGAATTAATTTTTTCCTCTGATTTCGAAACAAATATGTATTCCTTTATTTTAATTATTCGTTTATTATGGAATTAAATCGCATTACCAAAACTAATAACTGCCTTTGAGGAAACTTATTTTGATGTACCCGTAAATATATTTCTAGCAATGTTACCCACTGGTGTTGAAATTTTTGAAAATGTAATTGTTAATATTTAAAATTAATAATGGATATTCTTATAAAATAATTATATTTTAATTTGAAGTGAAGTTAAAAGAAGGGAAAACAAGCAGCTTTTTAAATTCAAATTGTGGTCTTCCATGCTTTATTTCGCTTCAGTTCCTGGTTGACAATAAGTGAATAATTTTTTCTCCATATTAAAAGTCATTTAAATGTCTTAATGTATTTCATTTAAATGTTTCTCAGACAATTTCATTATTTTTTTAAATATTGGATTAGCTTATATGCTACACTTAATTATTGAATTTTCTTCTATTTTCAATTTTCCTTAATTTAGTAAATACGTGGAAAGAACCGATTTTTATATTTCTAAAACAAAAAAGGAAGTAATGAATTCACTACATTAAATTTAGGATTAACGTATTCCTTTTTCCAAATCCGTACGTTATTTTCAAATAAATTTTACTTGTATTTTTTTTTTTGAAAATTAAACGGTAATGTAAATATAATTACAATTGAATCTCAATTAGGAATTAGTATGCCTTTCAAACTCATAAGATTCATTCGAAGTAAATTTTATTCGAACCTTATTTTCAAAATTAACTACTCTGATTGATTAAAATTTTCTTCATTTTATTTAGTAATATTATTTCTTTCCATTTTTAAAGAGTACGGTAGCTTTACACTTTAAAATTTATTTTAATATATACGAATTACTTTAGGATAAATTACATTTGTTTCCTCTAAACTAAGTAGCTAATTTGTTACTTATTTCATTCTCAACAACGCCTACAGATTTCGGTCTCCATTTGCTTTCTATATAAACACTATAAAAACGTTTAATTCATTTCAATTTTAACTACAATAATTATATACGTTCATATAAATACATTTTAAAAATATTTTAATTAATGCGGATAAATTTCATGGATATTAAGGCTCCCGTCTACCCTCCATTTTGATATTGTCAACTTAATGTTATTCCTATGGAATTTCGACTTGAATTCTCACATCTTTACTATTTTACCTATTTGAATGCAATAAAGTGCAAAAAATAATGAAGGCTTCTGTAGAATTATTTTTTCTCTCCCATTTTTTAAAATTTTTTTAAATATTCTTTAAAGACCGGAAAACTCAAAAACGAATTATTAAAATAAGAATGAAAATATTTTTAAAAATCAGAGGAAGAAAGTAATTCCACAGAAGGCTTCATTAATTTTTGCTCTTTCAGATGCACTTTATTGCAATCAAATAGATCAAATAGTAAAGATGTGAGAATTCCAGTCGAAATTCCATAGGATTAACATTATGTTCATGAAATCAAAATGGCGGCTAGACGGGAATCTTAATTAATATATTTTTGTATTTAATTTTATTGTTAAATTAATTCAAGCTGAATAATTTAGTAGTGAAACAAAATATAATACTATTAAATGTTAAAGTTCCCGTGTACCCGCCATTTTGATTTCGTTATCTTATTGTTAATCATATATAATTTTGACTTCAATTCTTATATCTTTACTATTTGAGTTATTGGATTGCATTAAAGGGGATCTGAAAGAGCAATTTGCAAAGTACATTATAGTAACATTTAAAATATTACTAAGTAAAGCAAGTATTTGAATATATTTTAGATTCAGTGGAAAAAAGATATTTGACTGTTGTGGAAGGATGGAGGAAGTTAGCGAGAAATTATGGATTTTAACACACAAGCTTCTTTTGCCACGAAATAGTTGCGCCGATTTTGACCTTAAATTCTTGTTGGAAGAAAATTTTGTCAGCATGAATCAAAAGTGGATGTTTCGAGGAACAATAATCAGCTGTGTATTCTGAAATTATTACTCTATCAAATGCAATTGATAAAGAAGGTTTAAACAACATAAAATTTAATAATATCGATAAATTAATGCAAAAAAACTTTTTTATTAATTTAAATTGTTATTAATTATTATTATTACTTATTATTATTTATTATTATTTATTATTATTTATTATTATTATTATTATTATTATTATTATTATTATTTATTATTATTATTTATTATTTATTATTTATTATTTATTATTTATTATTTATTATTTATTGTTATTGTTATTGTTATTATTATTATTATTATTATTATTATTATTATTACTACTACTACTACTACTACTACTACTACTATTATTATTATTATTATTATTATTATTATTATTATTATTATTATTATTATTATTATTATTTATTATTAATTTAAATGAATTAATGAAAGTTTATGAAACTAAAATATAATATAGGGTGAAGCTAAGTTATTATGGATTATTTAATTTAAGATATGTGTAACTGGATATCAAGTATTATATAAGCAATTTGAGATACTAAGACAACAGCTGCTAATAACAGACTTTATAACAACAATAAAAATCAATAGATGCTTCTAAAGAACGAAATTCTTCATTTCCATCAACCACAACAGTTGAGTTACACCTATTCAATATATCTACTGATGATAGTTTTTGTCTTGTTATCAAGTAACGATAAATGTTACGAAATTGATTTTTATTCCTAACTTCAATTAAAATTTTTGTATGTTATTCTTATGGACTGAATTTTCACTGTACACTAATTTTAATTTTATTTTGTAAAAAAAAAAAAAAAAAAAAAAGAATTACCTTTGCTTTATAAATATGTAAAATGGAATTTCATATTACTTTTTTTAAAATAATTTTTGAGAAACTATTTAGAGTTTGTCATCTTACATGAATTTTAAAATAATGTGGCACATATATACTTCAAAATTTACCATATGTCGCATATAATACTTTCACGTATATTTACGCAGCTATCTAAGGAACGTATTTACCATGTAAAAGAAATAATTGGGTGTATTTTAATTCCTTAAATGCCTGTCTTGAATGAGAAATCCTTGGTATCCTCGTTTGAGATATATTAAGGCTAAATAATTTTGCGAAATCACTCATCTGCTACAAACGTGGTGGATTAACGAAAGTTTACCTTATTTATGTTTTTAACGTCCCCACACTTAAACAACCATGATAACTGAAATATCTATGTAAAACATTCATTTTACTTTTTCGCTCCAAACCATAAAAAAACAACAACATAAGATTATTAAACATAATTAAAAAATTAAAAGAAAAAAGACCATTTCAAGGAACAACAAATGATTTGAAAATTTAAAAAAAATTACTCGCAAAAAGCAAAAAAAATATCTTTTTTATTCATTAAATATCTCCTACTGTTTTCAAAAATCGCCTTCCACTTTTAACGAATAGCAATCAAGAAAGAAAACATGTGACCTGTGTAGTTTCTCAAAACGAAAGCAATCAGGGTAATCAAAAACGAATTGTTCCTCATTGATATTATTGCACCCGAAACTGGTAGGCACCAAGAAACTTTCAATATTTCACTTGAGCCGTATGTATAGGTAGAACTTATATATTAAGAAATCTAATAACCAAGTGTATCCCTAAACTTGATGCGTAGCTCAAATAAAATAAAAAGGTGAAATAACTAATCCCAATCACATATGAACTCATATTTTTCCTAATACTCGTATGTCATTTTACCATTTGAAAGTCAAGATAATCAACAGATTTGCACCATTATCTTCTGTAGTTTTTCATTATTCGCACTATTATCGTCTGTCTTGATTTAACGGTAAAATCTAAAACTAAACATGATGTGTATCTCAATTTAATTTTCGGTTTGTTACCCCCTATTGGGAAGGGAAATAACTAATCCTGATCACATATGAAAAACTATTTCTATTAGATCATGTAACTCTTTAACGATCCGCAACTTATAAAATTTGCTCAATTAATTGAAAAAAAAGTTATGATTATTACAAGAAAGCACCAAAGAAGTTCAATAAACGAAAGATAAATTTTTGGTGATTTTTTTATTAGAATAACTTACTGTAAAAACATACTTTTAATATACAATAGTTTTTATTTTCTTTTCATTTTATAATGTATAACATTTATTCTAGCGATATAAAACTAATTTTATAACCGATTTGTTTTATTTGTTAAATATCGAGCGACAATGAATGTTTTAATTCAAATTTTATTCGCCATCAAAAGACGAATTGCAGTTTTTAATTTTAGTTCATTATTAGAACACTTAAACCATAATTCTGATGGAAAAGAACTTACAATCATAAGTTATTTGTCCTAAGCTACTGACACTCGCCCTTAGCTGTAAAATTGATGGAATGATTAACGGTATGGTTCACTGGAACTTTAGTGTAATTGGGTGTATCGATCCGTTACATTCAAGCAAAAAAGTCGAAATCATAAATCAAAATCAAGCCTAGTTGTTCAGTTTCAAAAAGAAATGACAGCTACTTTATTAATCATTCTTCTCGCCTATACTTAGCGAACATCTTCTAGTCAAAATGATGTCAAATGCTCAAATTAAGATGCTGAATACATAAATGAATTATATGAATAATTCTTTGTGAAAGATTTGATTAGAAATTTGTTGTTCAAATTAGTAACGTTATTTCAAAATTTAGAATTTAATCTCTTTTGAATGAGATGTGTACAATGGTAACTCAAAAAGATCTCGTTTTAGAGTAAAAAGTTAAAATGAGGTAACTCACAGTAATAATGTTCGCTGTTCATATTTGTTTTCTTTTTCTAAGTAACCCTTTGTATCCAGAAATATTGTCGCCATTACTTTTCAACCCTCTTCGCGTAGTGCTTCTTTCTGACAGATTCATATCGGAAGGTACGCATTCTTACGATCCTTGATTGGTTTCAGTTGCATAATGGTGAATCCAAGTCTCTTCAACAGTGACAATGCGACACTGCTGCAATCGAAATCAGTCTATTAATCCCTAACAAACAAATTTGTGTGGAACCGTTTAACAGATGACAACACAAAACAACAGCAACTCGATATAGTGACGCCATCTCACTTCAAAAATAAGTATTTTTTGAACCAATCTCATATTTTAAAATCCAGAAGTTTGTTTGTTATCGTTGTACGGGGAATCCACCCGAGGTCTAACGGCAACGGACCTTGTGATTTTGCACTTAAGTCAAATGACGAAAATAACACCGGTTTCCAAATTTTCGTAGCGCGTCAAAGTGAAGTCTGGGACCATCGACTTTTAACACGCAGCACGGTAGTGACGAATCTTTATTTACAATTAGATTCGAACGTATGATGCGATGATACAACACTAATCGCGAGGTTCCTTCGCGACCCTATCGATTCAGGTACACGAACTTGAAATCTGGGGAAAGCCATGGAACATTTATTTCTGTTACATTTAACTAGGCTCCATGTCCTCATCTTGACGGAGTACGTAAGCATGGAAAGGTGGTTGCCAGTTTAGGTGTCATCTTTGTCATTTCAGCTAGTCTCAAATTACGAGGTCTACTACTATTGATCCTTATGTATCTTCTAAGTGTTTCGGATATGAACAATCGGTCAATAAAATTTATTAAAACGTTAGAATCCACCTGATCTTAACATAATACGAGTTTTTCCACTTTCCTCCTAAAACTTGAACAATTGTATTTGTTTTAAATGTAAGAAAGTGCATTCGAAAGTGAGAGATCAAAAGAAGGGTTTTGTAAAATTACGTTTTTCTTCTAACAAAAATTTTTAGGAAATAATTTTAATGCTATTAATGAATCCTTAAATTAGATTTAAAATACTTCTCAAACATATGAATCTTAAATAAATTCGAAATATTAATAAAATACTAATTAAACAATAACGGGAGTAGAAATAATTCTAAAACAGAAACTTTATTTTTTCATAGTACGATAGATTAAAAATGAAATAAAAATATTCTTTCAAAATTAAGTATTCATGCAAATTTCTCATGATAAATACTACAAAGTACCTTATTTGTACGTCTCGTCTTATAACAAACCTATTTTTGTCTATAAATCTTTAATAACAGTTAAACTGATAATTCCTAATGAGAAATATCTGCTTCAAGTTCACACACAAAATAAAATTAAAAGTTGAATGAGCTAAAACTTTTAATGTTAGTTGTATCTTTTTTTTAAAAAAAAAGATTATGTTCTTTAATAGTAAAAAAAAAATTAAAAATTATAATTACTCTTACCTCCGAAATGAAAATTATTTTATCTGATGTATCAAAGATCTTAAAATTCTTTATAACTTTTGCCTGTGTTGTTTCTTCTGTTAAAAATTACAGAATATTCCATTGATTGTACACGTGTATCATTTAAGAGACTTTGATAAACTGAGAGCCAAAAAATTTATTATTAAAATTGTAAACAAACAATGCATGTATCTGCGCTTTTCGCAAATCATGTTTTTAAAGATTTGGACACCTTTGTCTCAATTTTTACTACAACCAGAGTTATGATATTTTTTCGAAGTAGTAAAATAAGATCATTTCCTTTACATCGAAAGTAATATTTTTCTAATAAATATATCTTAGGTAATTTTCATACAAATTTTGTATAAAAATAATTAAACTTCTTAATCATGATTTTTTTTTAAAAAAAATTCTTATAAAGTTCAAATTTTGAAACTATAAGCTTATTTCGTGTATATATATATATATATATATATGTGTGTGTGTGTGTGTGTGTGTGTGTAGAATATTACAAAATAAGTATACTGCTATTTTTAAAAGTTTCGTTTACGACAAAATTTATGCAAGATTTATCAAAATAAGAATGATACGTACAAAACCGAATACAGTGATTGCTTTTTATTTGCTCAAACATAATTGCTATAGTATATAAATGGGAGATAGAATAAAGATTAAAGCGCAATACAAGGTTTTACGGAATATTTTTCAATAGTAACACAAAAATGACTGAAAAATGGTGTATGACGTAAAAATATTTTTTCATACTTATAAATTTGACATTATAAGATTATTTATTTTCTTATAAATATTTTACTTTGTAGATCAGTTTACGGCATCACTTAAACTATAAGGAGAATAAGCCTTAATTTTTTATGGCTGACGATTACAGAATCAGAACAGATGTTTAACATTTATTTTTTTTTCTTTCTCAATTTTGTTCAGCACGGGAAAATAAAATTTTTCAGTACATATCAATATCAAAATACCAGCAAGAAATACCATTTTTGAATATTTGTAATAAGCACCTTGGTGTTTTGCAAAACTCCAAAGGCCTTAAATGTATGTGGAGTAATAAAACTTGCTAAATACATTTTACAACTCTAAACATATTTATTTACGTCGTCCTTTTTTAAAACGTTTTTCTGAATTTCACTTGGTGTGTGTGTTATCAAATTTTCGATCGTTAATTTAACCAACTTCTCATTAAGTTGAAGTTCTGGAACTTTGGGAATCGTTCTTATTTGCCTAACAATGCTATATTTATACATTTGCGACAAGTTTTAACTAATATTTCAATATTTTTTTAGTAATGTAATTTGTGTAGTAACATGGCGCCATCTATGGCAGATATATTGAATTTCGCAGAGAGAGTAATCTTAAAGACGAGAGAGATATGAGGTTTTTTACAAAGTTTTAACTAATATTTAAATAATTTTTTAATAAACTTTGCCACGATATAAAAACGTTGTTTTAAAAAACTTTGGTTTTTATCTTGAATTATTACGTTTGACTTTTATATTAGAATAGAGGCTTTATACGAGGGTGGTTCAAAAAGTACACATATTTGAAGATAGATGACATCATTAATATAAATTTTTGTTACCAATGGGTGCAACCATAGGTTAGACGGGACGAAACACATTTGACATTAGTTCAATATTTAATTTTGATGATAGTGATTCGCTTCCGAAAAAAAATATAAATACTGATGCGTAGAGTTGTCATTGCCAGTGAGACATTAATTCATATTTATGCACCGGAAATCAAGCAAAAATAAAACCATTGGGTAGCTTGCGGTGAATCCGAAAAAGGCAAAGATGATCTCATCGAACGGAACAGTCCTGACGAAGAATTCTTGAGGAGCGAAATGCGTCATGATTATGAATATGAATAGGTGAGACATAGGCAAGTGGTTCAGTAAGTCATGATGCTTGCTAAAAAACAAACTTTTTTCAATGCTACGAGCAACATCTCTTGGAATTTCCAAAGACTTATTAAATTACCATTGCACTTATGAGTAAATCGTACATAATTTCTATGATCATTGTATCACTTTTATTTTGAAAAAAAGCACTCTTAAATTTCGCTTCTATTGTGTTTCTTCTATTATTATATTAAATTATGAATATATTTTAATACCCCAAGTCTGCTTGCACAAATATTGTAAAGAAGCAGTAAAATAATCATGCTCATGTGTTTCATTTACCCAAATTAAGCTTTATTATAATGAATAATTATAAAAATAAAATGTAAGATTTTGATGCAATCATGTACATAGTGTTACAAATATGAAATGTTGTTTCCCAGCAATACCGATCGTATGGTTGTTCACAGGCTATCTGGACGCCAAGGGGAAACGCAGGAATTCAACCCCTAGCCTTGGCGACAAACATGGTGACTTTCTGACACAAATTGAAATCACGAATCTTCAAGTAAAATCTAGTTTCGTCGAGAAGTTTCCAGAATAGGACCAAAACATTGGAGAACTTTCTATGTGACGTCACACCCCTTAATTTGCCGGGATTCAAAAATGACTATGAAAAACAAACTGCTTCTGTACACTGCCGTTCTCAGACCAATCCTTAGCTATGCATGCCCGGTTTGGGCGTATGCGGTCAAAAGTAACATTCAACTATTAGAAAACACACAAAGCTCAACACTTCGCATGATTACCAAATCCAGATGGTATATCAGAAATAAAGAAATTTTAAAAGCCACAAAAATCCTTACTTTCAGGAAACATATACAAAAAATAGCTAAAAAAAATTTTGCAACACTAAATTTCACTAACAATAGCAATATGATTAACTTAGAAAACTACACCCGAAGAGAAAAATCTAAAAGACCTAGAACTGTACTACTCGATTCCTATAACCCACCTTAATTTGTATTTTCAATTTATTTTCATTTTTCATACACAATCTAAATTAACCCTCCGAGCGTTTTACTTTTTTGTGTAAAGCTATTCCGAAAGCGATCTACTTCAACACAGCTAAAGGTCCCGAAAAGTTTTCCCTTTCAATTCACAAACTCTTCGAAAATGCAAGAGCCTTCTGTTCCTCCCCCCTTTTATGACGCGGGTGGTCGACACAACCCCTCCGGTTGGCATTTTATTGCCTAGATCCGATGCTTTGATAAGCGATTTCGTTGCCTTGGGGGAATCTTGTAAGGCAGGCTGCAAGCAAGCAGAAACAGGGTTCAGATTATTCACATAAGAACTTGGAAAGTATTCGCTCGATCTATTGAGTTTCAATCGAAGAGTTTCAACAAATGAAGAATGAAAAATATAGCTTGAAAAAAATTGGTGGGTTAATAGTTGAAAATATTTGTTTGCTACAAACAATAGAAATTTTTTTTTCTGTCATTTTTAAAACCTTTTTTTTTTTTTTTTATAATTTTAAAATTACGATTTTAACTCGGAAAAAGCACCCTTTATTCATTGTTGAATAAGAGACTAAGAAAATATAAGATTGTTTGCATGTTTTGAAAAAAGAGTAATGATTAGTATTTGCTATCAAGCATTATTTGTTTAATCAAAGCACCAGAATTTTATTAAAATTTTAATTTTGATAGAAGATTCAATCATCAAAAGCAGTTTGCTTGTTAAAATAAATATAAATAAATAATTTAAGGGAAAAAAAATCTTAAATTTCGTAAAGGTCACGTGTTTCAAATACATTAATCGAGACGTATTGGGTCACATATTAGTCTGCGTTTTTTGGCTCAAATAAAGAATCACACACTTATTCATAGTTTTCAAGGTATGAAGTAAATTTGGGCGCCACTGTTTTAAAATTGAAATTTTGGGCAAAATTTATTTTGAAAGATAATATTAAATGCTTTGGTAATTTGCATAATATTTTAGTGAACGGTAACGCTGATCCCGATAAAAATGTAAAAATTAGTTTGGTCAAACATTTATCGGATCTGCAAAAAATATTTCTTGAATCCTGTTCAAAATGAAAAAAATATATTGAATCCAAAATCCTTCTCAAGACTGCGAATCCTCTGAACTCTCAATAAAAACAGTTGGTGTGGTGTGGAAGTTAGGAGAGAGGGGTGCCAACTCAGGTGTCGTCCTCGTCACTTGACCGAAGTTCAAAATTACGAGGTCCGTCGCCAATAGCCCTCGTGTTGCTTCTAGAGCGACGTTAATAAAAAAAAACTAAAACTCAATAAAAGAAGAAAACCCCCGAACTCCCAACAAAAGAAATAATTGAGTGTATATCAATTTGATTGATATATCAAATTGATATACACTCAATTGAAATTAAAATTTAGTTAAGTCGATATTATGTATATTATGTTTGACATTAGAAAAGAATATCATGAAATTGCCGAAAGAATTGTGAAACATCTAATATTATATGCTTCTACCTATATATGCGAAAAATCATTCTCTTTGTACGCTGCGACAAAAACACAATTCCGAAACAGATTGGATGCTGAAGAAGGCATTAAGTTGCAAATTTCAGAAATTATTCCAGACGTAAAAATACTTTGCAATAAAAAACAATCACTGTCAAGTCATTAAAAAATTTCTTTTCATTAATTTGTTATATTTAAAAAAAAAATTGTTGCTTTTGCTTGTTATTCATAGGCTATATTTTAGAAACTTCCCCTCCCCCCCAATAAAAAAGAATATTAGCCAGCTTACCATTCACTAATCTTACTAAGACGTTTCTAATATGATAAAATAGGAATGCAATGATAATTTTGTAAATTTGATTAGGATAAAGAGCTTTGATATCCTATTTTTTCTGCTGTTTGATCAAGGGGTTCCTTGAAGGTGTTGGTAAGCACAAAGGGTTCCTTTCTCAAAATGCAAAAGGTTGAATACCTCTGCTCTAAGCGAAATACCCCATCTACATCCATATTTGTGCCACGGCAATATACTTCACATTCAATAAATAATTTTAAATTTTAATGGGATATATATTCTTCAAAATGTCAAAATATTTCTAACCATCTTCGACCCACATTTTAATTTTCACCTTTCCGTTTCTTTAGTGTTTTCAAACTTTAAATACATCTTCGTATTATATCTTATAACAGAAAATTCCCATCGATAACTTCATCTTACATATCAGTTATTACAAAATTGGCAACGATAGAAAATTTAACCCTTTTAATTTTGTCTTTCAAAACAGTACACTTAAAACACTTTAGTTCAGTGAAGTTGACAGACATTTCCTCAAAGAATTCATAACAAATTTTGTAAGCAATTTTAAATTTTAGAAATGTATCCATAATCCCTGGATTATAACTATACAGAATTGTTAGTTTATTCTTTAGTATTAATGATACGAATGAATCCTCATATATCGTACTATATTGCAATAAAATAAATTGTAGCTCAAATGTTATCATATTTCATTTCTTGGGTAGTTTTATAGAAAAATAATGTCTGGCTGTAGAGAAAGCAGAGTGTATGTTTTGATTTATAGAAAGGGTGATGGTTTTTTTTTTCCAAATTTAAATAACATGACCGAAGCGGATCATATAATTTCAAAATGCACTCTATTTGTGCTGTGTGTGTGCTGGTTTCAAAGTAAACCACCCTATTTTTGAATAGCCAAGGAGCTTTTTATATTCAATATCAACCTCAACGCAAAATTGCTTACGATTTGCTTCTCATACCATAAAGGGACTAAAATATATGTCTTAGTTCGGTCCAAAATATTCACAATATGTAAAAATAATTTTCCTCTACTAATCATAGTCCATCTTACAAATTGTACCTAAAAAAAGCTATATTTTTTTATTAGATCAAAAATTAGATTATAACAAATCAGGTATAATTTTTGGTAGTTTAAATTTCAATATAATATGCATATCTTAAAACAAATACGTTAGCAAAAAAAAATGAATTTATTCAAAATTTGTATTTCATGAATAAAATAAATCAGAGTTCACTTGTTCTCAAATAAATATAATTGTAATCAAAGTGTTTATGCAATTTACAAAAAAATGCAAAGAATCGTATATAAGCAATAATTTTAATTGTTACTAATGTTAAAAATATCAGATACATAAGAAAATAATATTAATATTTTCTTATTAAATGCTTAAACAAAAGCGTCTTTAAAGTACCTTAATGCTTATCTTTGGAACAGTTCGCTTATTTAAAAAAAGAAATATTTGTGAAACACAATATTTTTAGTTACAATGGTTTATACTGTTTCTGTGTTGTGATGCGGGAAAGGGCAGTTATCTCTTAAACTTACTGAGTTATTCCAAAACTTATGAACACAACATAATTTTACAAGTATATCACTTTTTGAAATATAAGAAATAGCTCTAAAATAATTAGTTATATACTTACAAGATGTGTTTGAAATTCACAACATTCCTAGAAATTTACTGAACACTGTGGTAAAATTTCATTTCAATACATGAAATACTTTTTAAGAAATGAGATTTTTCGTAATAAAAAAATTTAAATCACAATTTTTCAGAAAATGCAAATAAAGATTTCAATGTTTCTTAAAGAGAATTATATACTTAGAATAATTAATTAACTAACTTACCCTAGAAGCAATTGTAAACCATTGTAAATCACTCTTCGTGAAAATAAAATAAAATACGTAATTAAAAATTTTCAAAAGATATATAAAACACATATCTTATGTACAGTAGCACATATTTAAAGTTATCAACTAAAATGAACGATGAAATGAAGAATCAATTAAAAAATTTATGGAAATATTGGGTTTAAAAACTTAATACACAAATAAAAAATCTCCATAAAACATATGATATGGTATTTGATGATAATCTATAACTGTGCTAATTGCTTTTTTTTTTCTTTTTTCATTTCATACAAAATTATCAGTTTAAAATATTTAGTTAACTTGGACATTGAAGCCGTTTCTAGACTTTTTTTTTTTTGTATTAGTATCCATATACTTTGTTATTAAACTTTGTCAAACACTCACAATAGAAAATGCACTATTGCAGATTATACAATTAACCAAAGAAATGTCATTTTAATTGCTGTCTTAATAAGTGGAAACTCATTTTTAAACATTCATTAAAATATTTTTTTACTTCTCTTTGAAAAACCTATATTGCTCTAAGAAAAAAAATAAACACGCACTAGTAATATTTAGCTTAAAATTGTGCCAAATCACTCTCGTTTCAACCCAAAATGATGGATTTCGGGATCCCCGAAATGATGCAATTCTGTTTGGTAAACAGAAAACATATGGTGGGAATACAATTCCCTACTAAATAAGCGAGTCCAAACTTTTTTTATGATAAAAACTGCATTTAGATGGAATTAGTATTTATTAACGTAGCACTAGAAGCAACACGAAGGTCATTGGCGACAGACTTCGTAGTTTTGAACCTCGGTCAAGTGACGAGGACGACACCTCAGCTGGCACACCCTCTTCTAATTTCCACCCTACCCCAACGGAAGGACTTTGGGCCCCAGTAGATTTAACGTGCATAAGCCCCGGCTACACAACGGGTCTTTTGCGGCCCAGGATCGAACTCGCGGCCACACGTTTAGATGGGAATGGGTTGGAACTTTTAAGAACTTGCATAAAATTGCCAATATAGTTTATAAATTTTTTAGGAGTACAGAAGGATGCAAAGGAATATTTTGGTAGTACAGATTTTAAAAGGAATATGGTTTGCGAAAATGGAGTTCAAAATTCACATAAAGAGTACGGTTGGTTACCTTAGGTATTGTTATCTCGCAACAATGAATGAAATGAAGTCCATTCTAAAATCCTTTGTTATTAAAATGGGTTATTTTTACATTTCCCGCTGAAAACTGTAATTAAGAGAGTGATATTTCCCAAAACTGCAGTGCCCTAAGCTTTTGCACAAGTAGTTCCTACCTAAGGCTGACTCTACCTAATCAAGTGAATATGACGTATTCTGTTCAAGATTATGGCACTGCCGATTGCATTTTCCATCTATTTTAGATGCAAGTTTTATATCTTCTACACCAATATGATAACAGTGTACAATTTAATTTAAAATTATAAAATTGTTAACATTTGCGATAATGTCACTTATATCTATTTTTAATAATCTGTGAATACATCAAACATTACTTTGTTATGTTGACGCTTTATTTAATATTACGTATAATATAACGAACAAATTTCGAACTGAATTTTAAAATGATTATTTCAGAAACTATTGTAGATATGCTCATAATTTTTGTATACCGAAGTTTTAGCATCTCAGCTCTGCTTCCAAGTAAAATTTTTATTTTATATTCATCAAATTTTTCATCCTACTTTTTGCTAATAACGTGTGATTTTTAACTGATTTGTAAAAAATTTACGGAATATATGAAAATATGCTGGCGATGAAATATATTAAATTTTGAATTTTATATTTTAAATTTTCATAGAATTGTAAGTTTTTGTGATTAATAATTTTTAACTTTGTATGTAACGTACATAAATATTTTTATCGTTATTTGAAAAGCAGATTTTCAGGGTAGCATTTGTAAAATTCCTAGTTGCATATTGTAAAGATTACAAAAAATGTCCGGATTTTAATTACATGTACTTCAGTTATCCTTTAACAGAAGATTAATTATAAGAGATTTTACACATGGGGATACTTTTTAATTTGAATCTTCAAATAATTAGTAACCAAAAGTATCTGTGCAAATGTACAGTTGACACTAATGCGTATGAACAAATATAAATGTGTGCCGACGCTTTTAATTACTAATTATTCGAAAAATCAAGTTTGACAAATATTAATTTGAGGGGGAAACCTCATTCTTCTTCTCTTTGAGGAAAGATGTAGTTCATTTATTTAAAATTTGGATGTATTTCGAAACATGACATTAC
>BMAW01012869.1:0-62309 GCA_019974015.1 Nephila pilipes
AAAAAAAAACCAAGAGGATTATCCGTTAACGAATGATTTTCATTATCTCCGAAGAAATTAAATCACATCTCACATATTCCATTCAGGTACTTGAAACGGATAATGGGTAAATAATTTATTTCAAGTTATCTCATTCTCTTATCCCTCATTACTCTCATTCCCACTTAGCTAATAACAAAATGTTTCCCGTAATGGCGCCGTATTCTGCCCTTTGAGCCAATAATACCTAACCGTTAAAAAAAAAAAAGAAAGTGGATCCTAAAAACAAGTCCTCGCTTTAGAAAAAGCGGAATGAAGCTAAAGGAGAAGCTTTAGTTGTAAAAGAGAAATGCAGCGGAAAATGTTTGTTAAAAAAAAGGGACGAATTACTCTTGGAGGAAGAAAAGTATTAAGAGAGATACTGTGAATGGAACGGCTTAAGACCTTTAAGAAGAGTTTTTAATCGTTGGTTAGGTTCTTTTGAAACGTTAAAATTGCCTTCTTTTTTCGCTATGTAAAAGGGATTCCAGCAAAGCATGACATTTTCTTTCCGAACACTTGGAATGGTATGTAATTGTTTCATTTATGTTTACTTGGAGGTTTTTTTTTATTCAGACATATTTTTGATATTTTTCTTTGGTATTTCTTATACAATTTATGGGAAATATAAATCACTAATGTTCTGATTAATTACTAGATGTGAATGTAGTTTGCTGGTATTAAAAGTTACTTCGTTATGTATAATAGGATTCTGTAAATATTATTGTCTAAATAATACTTACTTACCCTAAATATCCATTGTACCGGAAAAAAGTCCATTAAAAAAACCACTTCAATTCGTTGATAAGCATTGAATCTGTGTGATAAATATGGTATTTAACTTTCTCAAGCATTCATTCATTCACTTACTAACTCACACATTCTTTCATTCATTCATTTACTAACTCACACATTCATTCATTCATTTACTAACTACACATTCATTCATTCACTTACTAACTCACACAGTCATTTATTCACTAACTCACACTTTTGTTCATTCACTACTCACTAACTAACTCACACTTTTGTTCATTCGCTACTCACTAACTAACTCACACTTTTGTTCATTCACTACTCGCTAACTAACTCACACATAACACATGGATCAATAAGTCCCGAGACTGTGCGGTCGTTTTTTTTGCGATTTCCTCCTTCAAACGCACCAGCAAGTCAATATAATAATCACTGTTGATCGATTTACCTTTTTCGAGGTAGTCAATGAAAATCACGCCATGCGTATCCCAAAAAACTGACGCCATGACTTTGCCATTCTGACTGCTGCGTTTTCGGACGCTTCGGACGGCTTTCGCCAGCTGTGCGCCACTCAGATGACTGCCGCTTCGACTCTGGAGTGTAGTGATGTATCCATGTTTCGTCCATGGTCACGTAACGACGCAAGAAATCTTTTTTGTTGCGAGTAAATAGCGATAAACAGCTTTCTGATTCATCGACTCGTTGCTGTTTTTGTTCCATCGAAAGCAATCGCGGCACCCACTTGGAAAAAACCTTTTTCATGCTCAATTTTTCATGAAGGATAGTAAATACACTTCCATATGATATCTGTGTCATCTCAGCAATCTCACGGAGCTTCACTTTACGATCTTTCATTATAATTTTTGTCACTTCACTCACATTTTCCGGTGTAACGCCTTCCACAGGTCTACCCGAGCGTTCCGCGTCATTTGTGTCGGTACGACCCCGTTTAAACTCGGCAAACCACCGACAAATCGTTGCTTTTGATGGACAAGAGTCCGGGTAACATTTTTCAATCCATTGTTTCGCTTGCACGGTGTTTTTACCCATTAAAAAACAATGTTTTATCTGAACACGAAACTCGGTTTTTTCCATTTTTTAAACAAACAAAATTACTTTACTCCAACCTCGATAACTCAGCTGTATCTGGTCCGATCGACTTAAAATTTTGACACGTTTCAAGCAAAGGTTAGTACTCTAGAAAGACCTTGTTACTGGTTTACTACGAGCGCCATCTCTGGGTTAGTCTCGGAACTTATTGATCCATGTGTTATATTCACTCACTCATTCACTAACTTAAACATTCGTTCATTCATCCTTTCACTCCTTCATTCTCTCATTCACTCATTCATTTACTTTTTTATTTTGACCAGAGAATACATTCAGAAAACACATTTTTTAAAAAAGTGCTTGGATTGTGCATATTGTCCATGGCTAAAAACAGAAAAAAAAAAGGTTTTCGCTAATTATTGCAGTTTTGAATCTCGTTAAAGGTTTCTTGTAAGCAATTTCTCATTAGATATTGAAAAAAAATTATATTTTCCTTACTTGATCACACATAAATTACACCTCAGGGGGAAAACTTCATTTATACCCAAGCAATTATTTAAAATTTTAATTTTCATTAAACTATTTCATTATTTTAACCAGTACTATTTCTACAAATATTAGTACTGCTTTTACAAGTTTTCATATTTTTAAGCAATTTCTGTCTCCATTTATTAGCAGTGTTTCCCACAATTATGTGCATGACTTAAGATGTTCTATTTTTTTTTATAGTTTTTTTTTTCTGTCAGACATTTTAAAAAACAATAAAAATGTATCGGATTTCTTTAAAAAAATAACTATTTATCTAAATCCTTATTTCATTGACTAAGACAACTGCGTATAAATCATAACTTGATATGCCAGCTACAGCACACGCGTCGAATAGACTCATCATCTTAGTCGATGACATCGAATGGAAAATATTAAAGAAAAAAATAAACTCAATACAACAGGGAGGGTAATGTATTTCAATTGCAGTAACAGCTGCAAAAGCCAAATTCTTTACGATATCTTTCAGAATGTTTCTCTACGTATCATCATGATTTTTCTGCGCCCGGGGGGGAGTATGTGGTGGCTCTCTTCAACAACAGCAATCTAACTAACTAATCCGAGGGAAATCCCTTTTGGTCCAGTTGCTAAGAGCATTTCAAAAAGCAACAGGACAATATTATTTGAACCAATAGATCGAAAGATGAAATCATTTTTGTCACTCGAGGTCAAAAAACCAACTCCTCGATGAGGAGGGGAAATCATCGCTCCCACCAAAAATCTTTAGATGTTTTTTTGTGTGCGATATTAACTATGCACAATGAAAAGAACTTTAATTTGAGTGTCACAAAGATATGGCTTTCATGAATATTTCATTTTTAGTCATATTCGACGAAGCAAAGTATCTTTTATATACCAATTTCATAAATATCAATCACACTTTTTCCAGCCAGTTATAGACAGTGAAACTAGTAATAAGCCTACACATAAATCACAATTCATATCACAATCCTACACTGTCTGAATCAAAAGCAGTGTGAATTACTGACTCCCTCTGAAAACTATATTTTCCCAATTTGTCACTGATATCTTGACGAACTCGAAAATTCTCAAACAACCATTTTAAAAGTAAAAAAAACAAAGAAATGTAGAATTCCATATAAAAAAACTGAAAGGGAGATGAAACATTTAGGTACTTACTAAAATCCGAAAATATTTTATGATTCTTTGCTTACATACTTGATATGCAAAAAAGTTAAAAAAATACGTTTAACAAACATATAAAGATTTGAAAATGTTCTAACTTATTTTGTACTATTGTAAAAAGCTCTACATTTTATTCTCGTATTCTTTTAGATTTTAGCGAACAATAAATCAGAAAGATCAAAAGAGAGTTTATATAATAAATCACGGTTAATATTTCATACATGAAATTTCTCTTTTGATTTTGTTGGATCTTTTTCAACTTTATGTCATAACTTTATATTTCTTTGAAGAAAATAAATCTTATTTAATAATTTGATTTTAAAGAATAACTCGCCTTTTTCAGATCCTTTTCGCCAACGATTTCGAAAATATTGAAGAAGACAAAATGTTTTATACCAGTTTTCGTATATATAAAGTAAAATATATTGTACAACTGAAAGAATAACTAAGTAAAAACTAGCTGTTTTTCTTGAATTAAATAGCTTTGTTTTTTTTTTATCATATTTTATATAAAGCACTATTCTAAAATAATTTATTTTTATAAAATTCTTGTCAAGATAAAATTTCGAATTTGATACAAAGTTTTATATTTTTACACAAGAAAAAAAAAGTAAATTGTGAAACAAATAGAGGGGAAAAAAGATGTTATAAAGAAGCTTATCTTCATACAATTCATTTTTCAACCACTTTTCCGTTTTATTCAGTAATATTGGTTTATATTTCGTGGAAGACTCAAACAGGTTGAAATAATATATGAGGTCTATTCAGAAAGTAAGGAACGTTTTGGAATTAAAAAGAAACTAAGTACAAGAAAAAAAAATTTATTATATACATCAGAAAGAGCGACTAAAATTCTACTTTTCTACATAGTCACCAAACAAATTGAGGCACTTATCATAGCGGTGGACAAGATTTGAAATTCCTTCGTCATAGAATTCTGCCGCAAATTTCAAACAACAAAGTCCGTGAAACTTATGGAAAACTAAGCGAAAGCTCCGTTATTGTGAAACGGCGGTTTTCGCGAATCTTTTCATCAACTTTAGCGACCAGTTCGTCAGTCACAATGCTAGGGCGTCCACTCTTCTCTGCATCGTGAACGTTAGTTCGGCCATTTTTAAACTGAATGCACCATATCCGGATTGTACTTTCATTCATTACGTTGTTTCCGTACACTTCACACACTTGCCGATATTTTTCCATAGGTTTTAGGTTTTTTGCCAACAAAACCCGTATCACAGACTGCACCTCACAACTGGCGGGATTTTCAGTTGCAGGGCACATTTTAAATTTGAATATCGAAAAAACGGGCAGCGTGGAAATATTCCCGTTGTGATGGCTGAACGCCGACTGAGATGCCGAGCACGCAGATACCAAAATATACGTGATCGGCGCGGTCCTAGCGACGTCAGACGGAAACGTTCCTTACTTTCTGAATATCCTATACTATAACTGGTATATTCGTATACTATAACATGTATATTCGTATACTATAACATATGTTCAATGTATTGAAATATTGTACTTTTTTGTATAGTATATCAATAAATATTGATCCAGAACTCTTCTCTCAGATTATTAGAATTTACTTAAAATTAGTCTATACGCTTAAACTCTTAGGTATAATTGAATTTGTTGGTTAATTTACATAAGTCAGTAACTATAATGTAGTGGTAGTTTGTAATTAACATATTCACAGATAGTTTCAAAATGTGAGAGGAACTATCAGTGTCATATTTTATCTTCTGTTTTAAAGTGACTTTTCTTTTGAAATATTTATAAAGCACTATTCTAGAGGATGTGACATCTAAAATAAATTTTTGTAATTTTTTTATTGACGAGTATACCAATCATTTGCATTTAATGATGAATATACCGTAATAAAAACTAAGAAAATGACCGTTATAACCGTAATAACAACTAGGAATCCTTTTACAAAAAAAATGCTAACCTGACTATCAAAACAAATATAATACCCAAATTCAAACTAAGACAAAAGTAGTTTTAAAAACAAATTAATTAAATGTTGTTCGTAACCAATTTCTTGTAGAAACTTTCAAAACAATTTAGTATAAAGCGGGTTTACCAGTGAATCTCTTGCATGTAAAAGACGTTTCTTTCCTTATATGTTTTCTTAAACATTCTATACAGCGTAAATTATGTTTTTCTTTTATAATCCGCAGGAGATGGAATTATTTTAGGGAAGTGTTGAAATTCGGAAAGATTCATCTGAGATTAGTGTTTTTGCCTGATGAACCTGGTTCATTTATAACTGAAGGTCTCATATAATTTTGGACAACTTCCTCTACATTTTATTATTAAATCTTTGCCGATTATTATTTCGGCGCGAACTTGAATCAAAAATTCTATAGGCTATATACCTGAAGCTTAAAAATGTTTCTCTTTCTTTTCATTTTCCTTCTCTTCTTCCTTTTTCTGATGAAGTCTTTTGGTATTTGAAGAAAGGATTCCAAACACATATGTAATTCAAATGAAAAATTACGTTTTTATACCAACGTATAGTTTTACGTGGGGAAGAGTAGTAAAGTGACGCAGTGAAAACATTCCTTTTAATACTGACATCTATTCCAATAGGGTAATTTATTTGTATTTTTAAAACGTTTTTCTGAATTTCACTTGGTGTGTGTGTGTGTGTCATCAAATTTTCGATCGTTAATTTAACCAACTTCCCATCAAGCTAGAGCTTTGAAATTTTGGGAATCGTTCGTACTCGTCTAACAATGCAATATTTAGACATTTGCGACAAGTTTTAACTAATATTTCAATAATTTTAATAAGTCAAAATATTCTTTCCTCTCGGCGCTTTTAGGATTGAGGGAAAAATTTCTTTCCCCCTCTGGGAACACCGAGCACTCCCCACACGCCACATGAGGTATCATAAAACTCACAAAGGGGAGATAGTAAGGGTTGCTGACTTTCAGTCAATAATCATTCGCAAGAAAGAAAGATTTTAATATTTGACACCGTGTCTTATCACAATAATTTTTTCTGAATTCTGGTTCCCCTTTTTTTTAATAGAATGACTTACAAACTTTGAAATGCATGTTTTGATTTTATGAGTATTATGAATTTTTTAATATTCTCACAAATGTCTCTTTTTAAGTAAATTTTAAAGTTAAAAATAATAACAGTTTTAACTGATATTTTAATAATTTTCTTTAATAAACTTTTCCACCATATAAAAACGTTGGTTTTTATATCGAATTATTATATATTTAAACATAATAAACATTGACACCACTCAACCTCTTGTTTATTTATTAAGGTAAACAATCATGACAGTTCCTACCGTCGTTATTTATGGACGGGATAAATATTTGACATCTATAACCGTACTGTCCGTGAATGTATTAGATTTAATATAGAGAGAGAGAAAATCCGATCTCGGAATGATGCAAGTAGTTTTAAGATTTATTGATTGATTTTATTATCATCGCGCTAAAAGCAACACCAGGGCTATTGACGATGAACCTCAGAATTTTGAACCTCGGTCAAGTGCCGAAGACGACATCTAAGCCGAGACTTCCCTCTCCAAACTTCTACATCAAGCTAACGGAAGGCATTTGATCCTCAACAGATTTAATGTTCATCAGCCTCGACTACTCAGTGGATCTTTAGCGGCATCAAGGCTCGAACCCACGACCCTACAAAAACGGCCGACCGCAATTCCCGGAACATGAGCAACAAGCTACCGTGACCTACGCGAGTAGTTTTAGAGAACGATTCATTAGCTTAAAAACTTAAATCAATTTATTAAAAAGACTTAATATTTTAGCAATGGAATTTGTAAATCTCAATCGCAATATATACACGGTGAAAATGTCAAGAGATACGAATGCTTACTTCATAATGTTGTATTTTGAATGGGGGGGGGGTCAACAATGTATTATGGGAGATATTATGTAATACAATGCCAAGATTACATAACTGTATAAGTAAATTCCTTGGATAATTAATATTTAAAATTTTACCTATGATAAGTAAATTTTATCAACCCCCACCCTTTCTTTTTTTTTTTTTTCATCAATACTAAAAATTCCATACTAAAAAATGTGACCCTTTTTACGATACAAATAAAACTATATTCTCTTTCGTATATTCCCATTTCGAAAACCACAATAGTAATAGTTTAAATTTTTTCTGTAACACAAACATGCCCTATGTATCTTTCGATATTATTTTTCTGTGGAAGTATGCATACTCTGTAACGTCCCGAGATTTAAACAAACTGTTTTTTTTTTCATGTTTTGTTCTTACATTTACTCGAAATTCTTTCCATTGAACAAAAGAGAAAAAAATAATAAACGGCTATAGTACCACATCTCTAATGTATAATTGTCACGAAAATTTCCTGTATTGGAATTGTGCGGAGAAAATGCTATTAATAGCACAAAAACTCCCCAGGTAAATAAATACATTTGGTATGTATGGCAAGAGGAAAATAAAAAAAAATACAAGCATTTTTTTTCTTGTGGCACTTTATTTCACAGCCCACCTTATAGATGCTTTAAGGCTCTTTTGAATATGGGTTTTAACAATCCATAAGACGACATCTGACTGAATCGAATCGCGAATGAAAAAGTTTAAGTTAAGAAGAGTCTTTTTTTTTTTTTGAAAGAAAGAAATAACAATTATTAAAAACTAAAATTTATATCAAATTCCATAATTATTATGGAATTAAAAATCATTAATATAGGGTGATATTTGCTTCCCCCGTTGCGAAGGAGGGCAGTTGGCCTGGAGTACCATCGGTGTTGCGAACCTTCACTCTTTCATACCGATGAAAACTTGTCCGGTCACTTTTTGCAGTGCTCTTATCAACTGAACAAAAAGGGATTTCTCCTCGTAATAGTTATTAAAGAGTTTTTACTTCTGTCGTCATCGTTGAAAAGAGCTGTAGCATTCTTCCATGCAGTATCAGAGTAATGATACAAAAAGGAACATTCTAAACGATACTTTTGGAGAATATAGCAATTGATGAACATCCCCTCTGTGTTGAATTGAGTTTCGCTTTTCGCAGTTTCCATTTGACACCGTCGGGTGTCTCGAGTGTAAATGGCGGGTCTATTTGATGCGTATATCACTAGTTGTGAATTATGTACAGGACTATGTGAAACCAGTAATTCTAGTTCTCATGTTCTGGATCACCACTTCGGCAAGGGCGATATTTTCTTTCCCTTGGCCCGTGAGGATAGTTGACCTTGAGTGCACTTCTTGACTTGAAATCTTAACTTCTCTCGTCGTTGTCGAAAGGAGACGCCGCAATCATAACAGTAAAAATTTTAAACCAATAAGAGTATTTTATACTTTCCAAATTTGTTGGCTTGCTCTGTACACGGCCAGGGGCTAGTTCACACAACCTTCCTGTGAACTCTGGGTGAAATCGTTTGTCGATCTCTACCGGCTCCGGAAAGAGAACGACTTTACTCCACCACAGTACAAGCGATTCTGATTACTTGTAAGGTGGGTGAGAACGTGAGGTGGTATGAGGTACGATCTGATTGGTCATGTGGCCAAAGAAAAATATAGCGAAGAGAATCTTCGGTAAAGATTGAAGTAATATTTAAAATAAAATTAAACGTAGAATCGAAGTAAATCTTTCGTCCAACGATTCGAATAGCGAGCACATAACTATTTAAGAGCAATTTTACCAACCAGGTTGTTTTTAAACTTTTTCTCCTTAAACCAATCAGGTCTCGAATTCCCAACCACTGAATTATACCTTTTTTAAAACGTTTTTCTGAATTTCACTTGGTGTGTGTGTGTGTGTGTGTGTGTGTGTGTGTGTGTGTGTGTGTGTGTGTGTGTGTGTGCGTGTGTGTGTGTGTGTGTGTGTGTGTGTGTGTGTGTGTCTTTCGATCGTTAATTTAACCAACTTCCCATCAAGCTAGAAATCTGAAACCTTGGGAATCGTTCTCACTAGCCTAACAATACGATATTTGGACATTTGCGACAAGTTTTAGCTAGTATTTTCTTCAATAATGCAGTTTATCCCAACCACTTGGCGCGATTTCAAAAATTGGCACCAAACTTGGCGATTTTTTTGTTTGGCTGAACGTTAAGTCCGTAAAACGGACCAGGGTAGCCACATTTGGCAAAATACTGCCAAATAATTCTTGTCGCCAAGAGTGATTGGGTTAAACTGCATTCCAACCATTTAATTTACCGAATTAATTAATTAATTTTAGTTACTTTTAACGTTTTTATGTATTTCACTTAGTTCGTGTTTCTGTGTGTGTGTGTGTGTGTGTCATCAAATTTTCTATCGTTAAATTAACCAACTTCCCATCAAGCTAGAGTTCTGAAATTTCGGGAACCGTTCTTACTTGCCTAACAATGCAATATTTAGATATTTGCGACCAGTTTTAACTAATATTTCAATAATCTTTCTTAATAAATTTTGCCACTATATAAAAACGTTGTTTTTAAAAACGTTGGTTTTTATCTCGAATTATTACAACGTTTTTCTGAATTTCACTTGGTGTGTGTGTGTGTGAGTGTGTGTGTGTGTCATCAAATTTTCGATCGTTAATTTAACCAACTACCCATCAAGCTAGAAACTTTGAAATTTTGGGAATCGTTCGTACTCGTCTAACAATGCAATATTTAGACATTTGCGACAAGTTTTAACTAATATTTCAATAATTTTAATAAGTCAAAATATTCTTTCCTCTCGGCGCTTTTAGGATTGAGGAAAAAATTTCTTTCCCCCTCTGGGAAAACCGGGCACTCCCCACACCACATGAGGCCTCGTAAAACTATTGTACTCACAAAGGGGAGATACTATCTCCCCTTTACTATCTCCGAGATAGTAAGGGTTGCTGACTTTTAGACAGTAATCATTCGCAAGAAAGAAAGTTTCCAATATTTGGCACCATGTCTTATCACAATAATTTTTTCTGAATTCTGGTTCCCCTTTTTTTTTAATAGAATGACTTACAAATTTTCAAATGCATGTTTTGATTTTATGAGTATTATGAATTTTTTAATACGCTCACAAATATCTCTTTTTTAGTAAATTTTAAAGTTAAAAATAACCAACAGTTTTAACTAATATTTCAATAATTTTCTTTAATAAACTTTGCCACCATAGAAAAACGTTGATTTTAAAAACGTTGGTTTTTATATCGAATTATTTACTAATAAATATTATTTCTTTTGATAAGGATGAATACAACAAAATTGTAATGTATTAAGCCTGAAGACTATTGAACGTTTAATTTTAGAAATATGTGCATACAATTTTGCCTAATATATATAAAAATTTGATTTTTTTTTTTATAAAAAAAATTGATGCCTCACGATGTAGTCATTGGCGAAGGTTTCAGACTTTCTTGAAATTCGTGTAATAAAAAGGCCAAATTATTCTATTTTAATGGAGAAGCAGCTACAGTGGAACCTTGATTAACGCACCATAATTCGTGCCAGAATTTTAATCATAATGCGAAACATTCGTTAAGGGGAATAAATTTTCCCATATAAATTAATGTAAAATAACATATTGCGTTCTATGCCGAAAAATAAATGTACAAAAAAATTTACATATTAAGTTTATTCAAGGAAAACAACGGGGACTGTGGTTGTTTATTAACATTGCGCTGAAAAGCAGCATGACGGTGATTGACGATGGACCTCGTAATTTTGAATCACGATCAAATGATGAGGAGGACATCTGAGGTGGCCTTTCCCCTTTCTAATTTTCATGCCGTGTCAGCGAGGGGACTTGGAGCCTTGACCAGATTTAAAGTGCATCATCCCCGCTACACAGTGAGTCTTTATTGGCCTATAGGCTCGAACTCACGTTTCTACCAAAAAAAAAGCTGGTCACGAGTCCTCGACCATGACCACTAGGCTACCGCGGACATAAAAAGAATATTATATATTTACATTGTTAAGGAGTGTAAATCATCTTCATATTTTCTTCTGCTGCAGTATGAACCAATCTGGAATGCGAATCAGATGTTCAGAATAAAAGAGCAAAAAAAATTATTATTTATAATACATAATTAATACCTTTTTACAAGGAGGATGTCTAGAGACATTTACTTTTGCCGACGTGTCAAAACTTGGTGAAGTTGTGACACATCTTTTGCTATTCAATCAATTTGTAGCCATTACCTTATTGGGGTGTTACTCCGCAACGTATTGTCATTTTGGGAGTAAGAAAGTATAATTTGGGGAAATTTTACATATATATTGATAGAAATAAATAACCATGATAAAACTGTAGCGAAACACTTCTTCTACCCGACTCTTGTGCCATAATACAGTCAAATACAACTAACTCTTAAAGTCAATAACCAACGCAAGGACACACCAGTCAATTCTAATACAACTATTTATTTATCAATTTTGTAATATAATGTCTAAGGAATATTCGCTCTCTTTGAGGGTCCTTGGATTAGTCAACCTATTCAAATATTATTACAATAATGCACTCTTACCAAAACTTTTCCAGTCGAGGTTATTTTCATTTACTAAACCCTTAGCGACAGTTACGGCCAGCAATAACTCTTTATCATCAATCTCTTGCTAGCAATATACCCAGTACCAATCCCATTTGTTCTCGATCCTCTAAATTTCCCTTTGCTTATATACCGTCATATCTAACTCACTTCACTTTATTTCCACCTGCTTCTAATTAGCATAATCACATTTCAATTTGGTTGGGAAGAAATTGTGATTTCCGACAATCAATCTCAATTGAAGTCCCCAAGGTTAGCGAAGAGAAAATCGCGAATATCCCAACGTCACACATGGGCTAATATGTTTTTGTTTTGAGAAAATGACGCGTATTCATAAAAAAAAAGCATACATGGTGTTAGGCTGAAAAAATTGGCATTATAATATATTATGATTATAATAATTACGTTAGTTTGCTCTTAAGGTATATTTACATTGCTAACATATATTTAATTTAATATTATATCGTTTGATTTTATCAGAAATATCTGAACAGAATATTGTTGTCTATTTTAATAATTCATCGTTTGCTCTAATTTAATATTTAATTTGAAAATAGGTTTTTAAGGCGGAATCGTTCTTTTTTTTTATTCTTTTTGTTGTTAACAAACGCAACGTTCTTTTGCGTGAGAGAATAAAGATACATAAGGAATTTGAAGAAAGTATTTCCTTTTTCTGATAGTAATCACATGTTAAAATGAAATTAGCAAAGCCACGACCAATATTTAGTTTCACTTTATTTACATCGTTATGTAAATTATTCGCTATGAAAGTTGCTCTTTACTGAAATCTCTCATTTTATAATAATTAATGTTTAAGATTATTTCCTTATTGATTTTTTTTTTACCTAAATGAATATGGTCATGTGGTATTCTTAAAAATATGAGGTGTGGCTATTACATAACGAGACTGACGCTAATACAGAAGATGTACGCATGCGCCAAAAGCCAGCAATATACGGCTCCTTAGCGTGATGCACTTAGCGTTCTTGGAAGGAAGGATATGCAATCAAGCTTTATTTTAAATAATTCTCTTTGCAATTTCATTCAAAAAAACAAATGCATCATAAAATGAAATTCCACACAATGTGTGTGCTTCTCATTAACGTGAATATAAACAAATTTTAAAAACTACTTAATAATATTATTAAATTAAAATTCAAAAAAAAAAGAGTAAGGAAAAATACTTTTTTTTAAATACTAGAAAATCACAGATAAATTAGGATGCTTTCGTAATTATAACAAAATGTCTGGATGTGAAACAAATAAATGTGCAGCCATTATTTAAGCTTATTGATAGAAGAATAATTCTATTCCTTTATACTACAGCATTTCAAAATTTCTATTTTTGCATTTATTTAGGGAGAAAAATATATAAAACAAAGTTAAGTGATAATTTCTTATTCAATTGAAAGATAGTATATTTAGCAACATGTAAATTACTTGAGCTTAAAAAGCATAACACATTTCACAAAAGCAGTGCAAAACTTGTTTACATCAGGGGGTATCACGTGGTCAAGTTATCATGTGATCATGACGTCACATGAATTTAGATATTTCTCACGAAACTTGGAAAACCCGCTACTACAACTCCTAATTTACTGAAACAAGTGTACGGCAATGAATGTTTAAAACATGCACGTGCTTAAAAGTTTTTAAGGAATTGGCAAAGCATCCAAACGGCAATTTTTTTCCATCAAGACTATGCGCCTGCTCATTCTACATTATCGGTTAAAAGGTTTCTAGTTAAGTACAGCATTCCAGTTTTTGACCATCTGCCTTATTCGCCGGATCTTGACCCATGCGACTTCTATCTGTTTCCTATCTGCATTAATAATGAAAAGATTTGAGTGGAAGAGAAAGCGGCACGCGTCCAGAAGGAGATGACAGAAGAAGAATTCCAGCACTGTTTCAAACAATAGAAAAATCGCATGGAGCTACGGAGGAAGAGTTTATATTGATGGTAATAAGTAAATATGTATGATATCAAAATAAAATGTTTTACAGCGTCAGTCTAGTTGAAATGGTCACACTTTGTATACTGGTTTTTCCAAAAATGGTAAAGATTATCTTTTACAAGAAAATAATTTATCAAATTTAATAATGTTGAAAAAAAAGAAAGCAAAAAGAATTGCTATAAGTATTCGCTACAAAGGGAAACCACTAGTTGATAGTTCAAATTACTTCACTATGGAACTAGTGTCCTATCCTATTTATGAGATAAAATCACTTTTATGAAATAAAATCACTTTTAATAATTTTAATCATAAAGCATGTTCTTCCTTAATTAAGATAAGCCTTAAATTATCAATTCCTAATGTAATTGAAATTCTTATAAACTTCATAAAAGTTTTAAATCCTTAACATAAGCATTTAATTTAATTCCCCCTCCCCGTAATGCATACTAAAAGAATATATTTTTAAAAAGTTCAAAAGTTGTTCTCTACTGTCACCGTCAATTATAATATTTACAATTTTAAACGTGTATTTTGGTTTTAATTTGGAAATATTAAGCCTTCGCAATCCATCTAATTATAGAATCTTGAGACCATAGCCTATCAAATTAAGGAAATAATTATATTTTACAAAATTTAGCATTTCGTTTACTTTCATAAAACTATTTCGCTGTTCAGCGAAACTCTCAAATCTTTCTTTATTTATTCAAATTTCAAAGTTTTCACGTAACTTTAAGCCTGTTCAATTAATGAATTTTACAAGACAAACTGAAATATCTCTATTAATGTAGTATATCTCAAAATATTCCCCGGTAATTTTAATGAGCAAATACTACAAAGTTATTCGCTAATCAGGAAAGAGAAAATTCAATACCCTGAAAAGTTATCGTCAAGAAAAGTAATTCGTGAGAAATGTGACAGCGAGGCTTGATCCTATTTCTGGATAATTAGCCGAAAATATTTCTCTGTAGACTGTTTGTTCGTTTAATTTCCTAAAGATGGAGTATTGCGTGTAAAGGAAAACGGTTTATTGGCTTTAAAATGAGGGTTTCAAGTTTGAATGCTGAGTCTGAAAATTTTTTTAGAACACTGCGGAGTTCACAAAACTTTCTTGAAAAATTTCAGTTCACATTAGAAGAATAGTGAAACTTATCGTAAGCTCTCTGTTTGAAAATGGAACTATATATTCTCTGGAAATTCAATAGATGTCTATTTAAAAGCACTCATAGTTTACGATTACATTATATATATATATATATATATATATATATATATATAACACATCGTCTTTGATCAATAACTCTTCAGTCTAAAATTGAGAAACAATTATTTTTGGCAAATTTTTTTATTCATCAATATAACATATTTTGTTAATCAATGTTTAGAGAGGATGTGATACAACTCGTTCCAACACGCTTTTCAATTTTTTTTTATTTTTGAAATCTTTTTGTGCGGTAAAATATGCTCAATAAACAACTTTCTGAATCATTGACTCGTTGCTGTTTTTGTTCCATCAACAATCGCGGCACACCTTGGAAGAAACCGCCACTTCGCTAAAAACCACCATAGTTCGATCGACTTCTACCGTTACACATTTTGTTTTCGAAGCGAGGTTGTTGCTCCACCAGAAGACCTGGTTTTGGTTTTACTGCAGGCGCCAAAAATCTTTTGGGGTTGATATAGAGGTTGTTGGAGTCACGTTAATTTGGCCTTTACCATACATGTAGCCATACAACCAACCGTAATACAACCATGTATAATATCATATGTAGCAATAATAACTCATATATGTATTGTATATAATATGTATATGTATGTAACCAACAATAATAACTCAACAACAATAATAATAATAATAATAATAACAACAATAATAACTTATATATAACATATATAGCCTAACTCTTCATATATATTTATATGTATGTGTGTAATATTATTAATATATAGTATGTAATAATAATAATATACAATGTGCCTTTTCTGTATTGTATATATAACATATTTATGTAATAACTCAATAACCAATATTTATTATGTTATGTAATAATAATTATGTATGTAATATATGTAATATTGTAGCCTTAATATTAAAACCATATATAGCCAACCATATTATATTAATAACCAATAACCTTCTTAATAATATTTATGTATATATTATATATGTATGTATATATATATGTATATATATGTATGTATATATATATGTATATATATATGCGTGCGTGCGTGCGTGAGCGCAATATTTCAAAGTTTTTGTTATTTTCGAGTTGGGGTTCAAAATATGCTGATGTTAGAAACGGGGAATAAGGTGCTGAGGAATGGGAAACACAGGAAAGAGGTTGTGACATCAAGCTATTCGCGTTTTCACTTCAATAGCTTCGAGGACTTTGTGGTAATTTGAATTGAATACCATAACAACTCCTTGCCAATCAAAACGAAACGCGATTAGGTAAATTCGATAAAAATAGAAGTGTCTGGAACTGATTTAGGATTAGTGATACGTACGCGAAAGTTTGTAAATTGGTGTGCATTATTATAATTAATCGAATGGTTTGAAGTTAGTTGGAAGTGACTTCTAATTCCGATAATAAGAGCCAAATGTGCTATTATTCAGAGGTGTTTGAATCCGAACGAGTGATTTGATAAGGTAATATTTTATTACGAGGAATGTTCTGGAAATAAGTTTCGTCATTTTTTTGAAAGAGCACCAGGTACCTCAGATGAGACAAATGAATCCATATTCGTCGCTAGTTCAACTACGGTAGTAGTGTCAGTGGAGGAGAAATGACGTGTGCATAGAGCGACGAAGAAAAGGGAGTAGCAGCAGACCGGCGTGCCCGAGACATGACTGACAACGTGGTTGGCAATGGAAGTGCGAGCTGTTATCCAGTATGAATGGGCATATGGGACTTGTCATTCAAAAACCTCTACAAACCATGTATAGTGAACGGGTCATGTCTCGTCAAATGGTTGGATGCTGGTGTTGCATATTCACTGAAGGAAGGTAGAGTGCAGAGGTTGAGGATCGAAGTGGGAATTCATCCATATCCAAGAATGCAAACAATGCTAGAGTACAGGGCGTGTTTGAGGCACTGGCGCCCTCTAGTTCTGTAGAGTTCGTCAGCGCCTGTTGCAGAAACGTCGTAACTGCCGAAGGCGTAACACACCTTTGAAGAGTGTTAAGCTCTCTGAAGGTCTTAAGTACATTCTACGTTTTCTTTATGTGTTTTGCGTGTGTTTCATATTTGTAAAGAGCCGTTTCGTAATAAAAAAATGATTAAGAAATGAATGCTCGTAATTAAATGACACCATAAAAGAACCCGCGACAACAGCATGGTGTGATGTTGGACAAGCGCATAACTGTGTCAGATATGGCGTCCACACTACGTATTAGCCTTGCTCAGGTCTATTCAAAACAATACTGAGGTGGTGCAGCATCGCAGGGTAGCATCGCATTCCCAGCATCGCAGGGCACCTAGTTTTACCAGAGTGGTTTTTTCAAACTGACTGCACGCTACGACAAATATTTCAACGCCAATTGCGACTTTGTCGAAAAATAGTGCAAGATAAATAGTCCACAATGACATAGTTTTTTTTTTTTTTTTTTTTTTTTTTTTTTGGCAATATATTTCCCTTGTGAAAAATAATAACGAAACTTACTTTGTAAACATATCTCGTATTATAAACTAGGATTTTATAAACTACGATTAACTGTGTTATGAGGGATACGAGAGAGCAATCTTGAATAATTCTGTGTTGATAGCTGCCAAACTGTGTTGTCTTTCGCCGGCGTGTCTTCAACTAGAGTTTTGTGAACTTATTGACTATTTAATTAGGTTTTAATGTGGCTGTGGAGCAATAAATAATGAAGGAAATACGTCTCAAGGTTATTCACTTTGAAGAGACAGTTATCGCTTTTTCTAAGAAATCCATAAATATAATGCCTTTCGCATCTCAATAATAGAAAATTGATTTACAGAATTTCCTTATACAAATTTATACGTATTAAGTTTAACGATCTTTAAGAATTGCTTCAACTCAATACGCTTGAGAAAGTTAGTGAATGTATAGTTTTCGTTCTATTACTAAACGAAAAATTTAACATATTTAATAATTTTTGCTTTCAAAAACATGGAATAAAAATAATTCGAGATAAAAACCAACGTTTTTATATGGAGGCAAAGTTTATCTAAAAACATTTTTTGAAATGTTAGTTAAAACTCGTCGCAAATTTTGGCGGTATTTAACCAAATGTTGCTACCCTGGATCGCTTTGCGGACGTTCAGCCAAAAAAATCGCCAAGTTTGGTTGCCAAATCGTTTTTTTTTCAGCCAAAAAAAAATCGCCAAGTGGTTGGGCTAAACTGCATTATTAAAAAAAATATTAAAATATTAGTTAAAACATGTCGCAAACATGTCTAATATTGCATTGTCAGGCGAGTAAGAACGATTCCCAAAGTTTCAGAGCTCTACCTTGATGGGAAGTTGGTTAAATTAATGATAGAAAATTTTGATGAGACACTGATACACACACACAGACAGACACACACCAATTGAAATACATAAAAAAGTTGCAATAATCGAATGGATAGTAAAAAGTCTAAGCTGAGTAAATAACTATTCGGTATGTTTATCACAACAAGTACATAATAATTATTACAGAAGCTAAACATCGCCAACTTAATTGCAGTGACGAATAACAAAAGGTTTAAAACTATTAAATATATTACGAGTGACTCCTTCTCAAATATCCGAGCACACAGAAAGCACTTATTTATATTAATCATCTCATAAATCAAATAAATCCTATCTAAGAGCAAATTCTTGTTATTTTAGTTAAGTTCAATTTATATGTTAAAATACAACTCTTTTACAGAATCTCAAATAAATTTTATGTGTAAAATTTAATAAGAGGAAAAATTAATTCATCTTCTGGTTTATTTAATCCTGTAACAAATAAAATGCTTATATTGAATATTTACTAATATTCATTATCATGCATGTATATATATATATATATATATATATATATATATATATATATATATATATATATAATTGGAAAGATACATACATTCAAAATTTATGATGAAAATTCAAATTTGCAGGATAAATAATTGATATTTCTCCTTTCAGTCAAACAAATCCATTGCAAATGCTTTTTTTAGGAGAAAGACATTAATTACACGAATCTTTGATAATTTTTAATCAGGTACATTTTTATTGTTATCACTTATTAATAACTTTTGTTTTCTTCGCACCTTGTCACAAATAATAAATGCAAAACAAAGACCCCTTTGTCAAAATCAGCGAAACTAAGCAAATTCTCGTTTCCATAGAGTTACTGAAAAGACTTCAAAATTGCAATGAGTCAAATTTGACTTTTCAAATGTTTCTCCCGACTGAATTAATATCAACGCCGTAATTAATAAAGCCCCTTCGGAAGGGAAATAAAACAAAAGCATTAATCACTAAGTGAAAGCCTAAGACTGGGAAAGATTAGAACAGCATTTCAATATTAATTACATTGTATCGGCCTCTACATAATCCCGTATTCCTGGATTTTCCGGATTTCCCAGGAACCTTCCAGCCTCTTATCCGTTTGTCATTCATCAAATTGCAAAAATGACAGAATGGGGAATTCATTTTTGGGAATTGTTACTCCGCCAATGAATGCCAATTTTAGAAACTCGTTTTCTAACATAATAAACGTTCCGCTTAATTAGTATATATCCATAAAACAGGCACAAGGAACGCTCTTATTTGAATTTTCGTTTTGTCTTTAGAGGACTCGTGTTGATGCATTAATTGACTCGGAGAAAAATGGGAAATGGAAAGTGACCTTCAAACAGATTGATGGAGATTGAATGCGAATCTTAACATTCATTTCTCGAATTATCGATTTGGTGATCTATCAAATAGAACATTTCAGTCCCCAGAACTTCACCAGGGCAAAAAAATAAAATTATATATGTAAAGTAGTTAATTATTCAGTTAAGGCGTATTCAAGCCCTTTTATTATTGTTTAAAACAATTTCTATTTTAATTAAAAGGGAATCAGAATGTTTTTTATAAATTTCTTAAATATAAATTTTTGGAAAGGAATTTCAATGCTTGGTATGGATTTTAGTTCAAGCTCTTTAATTATAAATTCTAACTCTGAACTATCGATCAAATTCTAGTCATTTTAATTCTTAACTAGGTTGGTTCAAAACGTACTTGTACTTGAACACAAATGGCATCATTAAGGTAAATTGTTATTACCATAGGTTGCTGCATTCTGTTAAACGGAGCCGAAACAAATTTGACACTGATTCATAAGTTAGTTTCAATTTAGTAGACATTTTCTGCCCAATCAAAATTTGATTTGATTTGAATTTGATTGTTGCAGAGTTGAGTTGTCAACGCCGTTTTGAGCTGAGTTGTCACCGATGGTGAGACCTGGATTCATCATTATGCGCCGGAAATCAAGCCAAATACAAAACGTTAGGGTGCTTCCGGTGAATCTTTTCCAAAAAAAGGCGAAGTTGGTCTCATAGAATGGAAAGTTATGACGAAGAGTTTTTGAAGTACGAAGAGGAATCATGATCATGAATATGAGTAATTGAGACTTAGACATGCGTGTTCATGATGCGTTCTAAAAACAACTCATTTTCGATGCTACTAGCGCTATTTCGTGGAATTTCTAAGGACTTATTGAACGATCCACGTAAGTATTGTGGAATTCATCATCGAAGTGTATAGTAATTATACAATCAAAGGGCAATATTGCCCGTGTTGCTTTACCTTCATAAATTCACAAAATAATAAATGAGAGGTTTGGTTAAATGGAAATTTAAATATTTGTATATTTGTGAGAGGACTTAATTATTTAAAAATTACAGATATGTTTTTTTCAATGTGTCTTAGGCTCATTCGAATTCATTTGCATTTGCCGTACAAGGAGCAAAGAAAATAATCTATCTAGATTTTAGAAAAAAGGAAATCAACAAAATTTTCACAAATTCCAATCTCTTAGAGAGATTATCGCTCAGTTTGGCGTCCTTGTGACTTACTTTTAACAATGAATATGGCTTGTATAAGAGCAATGAAGGAAAATTCATACAAAAGGAATGCAACATACTTACCTATTTTAGATTGTAACATCGTGTTTTTTTTTATTAAATTCCTACTATTAGCACCTACTCTCCCTATATATACTTATATATCTTGTTCAAATTTTCAGTCGTTAATAAAATACTTTTCATTCATCCACTCAAGTTCAAATACATTTTTTAAACTTGCAGTAGATGACACTCGATGTTAATACAGTTTTTTCAAATACTGATTCATTTAATTAAATTTAATTGGTGAAAATGCAGTTTAGCCAAACCACTTGGCGTGATTTCAAAAATTGCCAAACTTGGCGATTTATTTTTTGGCCGAAAGTTAAGTCCGCGAAGAGGTCCAGGATAGCCACATTTGGCTAAATACCGCCAAATAATTCCTGTCGCCAAGGTTGGTTGGGCTAGACTGCATTGCAACCATTTCATTTACCGGATGAATTCAGAAACGAGCTAATGCTTCTACTGTGTCATTTGTCTTGTAATGGCAAAGTTGATGCAGCGTCGGCGTCAAATCTTCAGGCTTTCGGTTTGAATCTCGTCGGAGCATAAATTTTTTTATTCGATTTTCAAATAATTATTTTTAATTTTATATGGGAGAAAAAAATTTCTCTTCTATAAGATATTTAGCAGGATATAAATTTAGGAATAAATACCGTCAGTGACGAAGCGTGCAGATCGCTGAAAAAAATTTTCTTTTGTCACTTAATATTACGATTTTGTCATAAGTATATACATATATATATTAATTGTAATTATTTAATACAAAGTAGCTAAATTAAATTTTTTCTTTGTTGAGCTAAGTAGGAATTTATTTTAAATTTTTTTTTATATTACTTTTTACTTATTTTAAAGAGGCTTTTTTCAATTAGCCCCTCAAAGAGTTATTACTTTAGTCAACAACAAAAGAGTCACCTGAGCAATTTTCAAAATAGTATTTTCTGAATATCTTTTCTGGCCAGTTCCTAATCAATCGATCAAATATCCATTTTTTTGTCATATAATCATTTGTTTTAAAACTAATATTTGATTGAATAACTTAATAATTAGTTTAAAAATGAAGAAAAAAGTTAACACCTGTGGTGGCGAAATCTACAATTCGCAAAAATGTGCTTTGAAACATTTTTTTTACAACTGTTGAATATTCCAAATTAGATTAGTAAAAAAGTGCTTTATCTGCAGATGAACTCAAAAATAAAATGATGAGTTCTTGATCAAAAATTAATCCAATCGTTTTACACAACCTTGTTTATACCATGAGTAATATAATTTTTCAATTAACTAATAGAAGAGCAACTGATTATTATTTTTTCACAAAAGATCCTTTGTTTATTTTGGTATAGATGTAATTATGACATGCCAGCAGCATATACATTTTGACATATTTGTGCCTTTTAAATAAACTATGCATGTTAATATTTCTTTCAGTTATATAGTATCAATTGAACATCATACGCCACCCAATTTTACGCATTAATTGACAGAACGTATGAATTCAACGTACTGTCAATTTAAAGTATTAATAGAAAAAAAAAATCATAAATCACCCTTAATTTACGTATCAGATAAACATCATACACCTCCAAATCACAAAATCGATGAGCATATATTTTATTTAAAGGTAAAAACTTTTATGATAGGTATATTTATCACACGCACTGTATTTGTAAAATAATATTTAACATCTTTTACAATACTTTAATGGAATTATATGCTAAAGAATCCTAATATTCGTTTTATGTACATAATAATTAGTTTCCATAGATTTACACAAACTCTGGGTAAAACAAAAGATTATTTATACTTTTTAATATCGTTTTCTCTTGTGTAATAATGTTTTCTGTAAATCTAATTCGTGAAAATATATAAAAGAAAAGGATTCGTTCAAAAAATAAAATTAAATTAAAGTGTCACTGGGTTTCGAGCTGTCTGTTATATTGTTATGATAATAAATGACTGATTTAGTATTTTGTTTTGAAATTCACATCACGATAGATTATAGTTAAATAAATTTGGTTCGTATTTAAATCCATATAAATATAAGCGAAATACCACTGACTGACTCATCACGAGATCTCAAAGACTATGCAACCGATTGACTTGAAATTTAGCATAGTTACTCATTTTGCCATGTAGACCATGTTTTGCCATGTCACCAAGAATGGATTTTACGGAAGTCTTATCCAAAATGTAATTTTCATCCGTTCATCTACTCTTATACGTCGGTTATGTAATTATCGCCAAAAATGATGCGACCGACGCCAAACGGAATAAAAAATTTTATATTTATACTGTGTATTATCACCAATTAAGTTTACTTGGTGAGATTTGCTCGTGCGAAATGAAAAAATTCCAAAAAATTTTATATTGAAGCGCTGATGGAGGAATGGCAAGATTGTGGCAAAGGGGCTCTTCATGTGAAATTTCGTACATGTCTAATATAGAAAACGTACATATTTAGCGATAGAAATAAATGAGTATGGAATAAATTGAGTTTCTGAATTTGGAATGTAGTTTAGCTCCAAAACTTAGAGGGATTTTGAAAAACACCAAAATGACGACTTTTTACGGTGTAGCACACACGCATGACAATCTTCGTTTGCTGGAGGACCTCGCTACATGCACGAACGAACTCAAGAGGCTATGACATACGTAAGACATTTTGGACGTCCCGACTTTCACGACTTTTTTTTAAGCATTGTAGTCACTTGCAATCTTAAATGGTCAGAAATCAAAGATATCTTGAGGACAAAAATCTTATGATAGACACGATGCCATTGGAGGGTATTTCATTTGAAAGCTGAGCACCTGATGAATCTTCTGACAAAAGGTTGCATCTTTGGCAATACTAGGTGTAACATATACGGTGGAATGAATTTTATCCATATTATATATATATGGGTGACTTTTTACTAAATTTTTTTATTTTTCTCATATATTTGAATGACGAGGATAACCATTATTACAGACAATCAATTTCTTAAAATTTTAAATTTAGTTTATCATTAAAATTTTAAAAATTGAAAATTTTCCTGATATCTTACGTATAGGTTCCAAAATATTATATTATCGTCTGTCCAGCGAAGCGGGAGGGTATCAGCTAGTTTAATAGTATATAATCCGTTTGTATTCCGTTAAAATAAGAAAGGAATATTCAATGATTTCTGTATAGTAAAAAATAAAATTGGGAAAATAAGACTCACTTAACAAATTCCTCAATGAAAAAAATAACACCAACCTAGCAAAATACGGTTCACAACTTCAAATGAATAATTATATCGTTATTGGAACTAAACGGTGACAACAAAGTCTTTTAATCGATTCAAAACTGCTATATCACATTAAAAAAGATTATTTCAAAGAGTTAAAACTTAATGAATCAATGTTACAACACTTTTTTAAAAATCCTAAAACTGTTATATCACTTTAAATCTAATTATATTAAGTTATAGACTACAAGATGAAAATAAAACGTTTTAATCAGTTTGAAGCTGTTATATCACAACAAAAATATTTACAGCAAAGTCAAGATTGAACACTGAAAGAAAAACCTTTTAGTCCAATCAAAACAGTTCCATCATATCAAAATTTAAAAAAAGGACTAAATGATGAAAACAAAGCCTTTTAATCATTAATTATTATAGCGCATTAAAAGTGATTTCATCAAATTTAAAACTAAACGAAGAAATCAAGATTTTTTAATCAATCGTAAACTGCTGTATCACAATAAAAATGTTTACAGCAAAGTCAAGATTGAACACTGAAAGAAACACCTTTTAATCCACCCAAAACAGTTCCATCACTTCAAAATTGATTACATCAAAATTTAAAAAAAAAATGACTAAATGATGAAAACAAAGTATTTCCATCATTAATTATTACAGCGCATTAAAAGTGATTTCATCAAAGTTAAGACTAAAAGATGAAATCAAGATTTTTTAATCAATCGTAAACTGCTGTAACACAATATAAATATTTACAGCAAAGTCAAGATTGAATGCTGAAATCGTAACTTTTTAATCATCCCTAACTGATTATTCACGTTAAATTTAAAAACACTAACTGATAAAAACAAAAATTTATAACTATTAATTAACATAACACAATAAAAGTGATTGCATCAAAGCTAATACTAGACGGGAAGGTGACCAATTTTTTACAAGAAAAAGGATGACGAAAAAATTAAGAAAAAAGTATTGAGTAAATAAATCAAACATTTTATTAATTCAAACAAAAATACACCATTATACTTGCATCCCTTTTAATTATTTAATTAAACAGGTATTTTTTTCCATTAAATGAATATATTTTATCAATATATCATTTTCTAACAATATGTTGGAAATTTCGGTACCAGAAATATCCTACATATTGAATTTTACAGCTGCAGCTGGAGTATCAACAAAAAATCTTGATTTCTCACTTGCTCAAATATCATTACGAATTGAAAAAAACTCTTTCAACTTCTGCATTAGTTCCAGGGCAGCACAACGTAAATTCAACAATAACTAAATTTTCATATGGAATGTGTTTATTTTTGAAATTGTTAAATATTTCCAACCATCTTTTTCCAATTTCAACTTATTGATTTTCCCGTTGTTCTAATTTATCAGAATTTAACTATACATTCAGTATTCTAATTTCTTCAAACAGACAATTGTCATCGATTTTAATATCGGGCATTTCTTTCGATAAAAACTCAACACAGTTTTCAATATCTGCCCAATTTACTAGCGATGAAGCAAGAAAAAAAACCCATCGAAAACTGTTATTTTCTGTGATATTTATTTCAGACCATACTTCGCCATATTGGAAAGATGTTCAGTAAAAATTCTGCACTTCTTCAATACACTTTTCCGTTATGCTCCAATTGGATTCCTCTTAGTTTGATAATTTTCCTTTTATTATTAAAGGAATAAATTTTTCTTCAAATCGTAAAATTTTTTCTTCAAATTTATAATGAAGGACAAAATCGTTCAAAGTAAAACTAACTTCTTAAGCTAAAATATGTTCACCTTCAATCTTTTGAATCGTTTGGTGGAAAATAGATGCCTGATTTTGTACAAAATGCATTAATATCTCCGATAATTCATAATTGAAAAAAAGATTCCACAATTTTTGGACTAAACTTAAAAAAATATGAATGGAGCGGCTCAAATAACTTTAAAACGTGTTTTATACCAGGTGTCAGAGTGAGCCATCTAATTTTTGAATATCCTAAGAGTTTTTTTTTTTTTTTGTATTCAACATTTGCGTAACAGTTTGGCGCGCCATCTCTAAATAGAGAGATTAGTTTTAAAATATCGAAAAGGAGGACAGGACGGACACTTTTCGAGGAAGAACAGAACCAACAAAAGAAGGACTGTCCTCTCTAAAGGAGGACAATTGGTCACCTTATATACTGTGAAATCAAGACTTTTTAATCAACAAAAAAAACATCATATCACAATAAAGAAAAACCTAAACTTAAATACCCATATTTATTGTGAATCTGTTTTTGTGTTTGGTGACAACACACACATAGTTCCAAAAAAGTCGGGAATAGCTCTTTGATAACGTATGCTTTTCTATGTTAAATCATATTAAAAACCAAAAAAAAAAATTCCGATTTAATTCTGAATTCTCTTTTGTGTTTGGTGACACACGCAACATACAATTCCAAAAAATTAAGAATGCCTACTTGATAACACATTCTATTTCATGCGAATCGTATCTTTTTTTATGTTTTTAAGTAGGCTCTTTTCAACTTTTACTTCTTTTCATCACTGACATTCATTCCGGATGTTTGATTATGAATCCACGAAGTAATTTTTTTTCTTTTCCCAAGAGACGAAAGTTAGGAAATTACGTTTCCGGTAGCTATTTGTTTCAAAATATTTTACCCTCCTTTCATTTGTAGCAGAGATATTTGTTTCTGGCATTTAGGAACCCCAATTATGACGATGGCAATTGTTGTGATCCTTTGTTTTAATTGCAGTTGCGTTAAATGAGGAGAAAGCCGTTGTGTACCGTACATAAAACACAATACACACTAGTGCATTGTTTGGGAAAAAAGTCTTGTTTTGTAGGGAATGGCTTTGTGAAAATGAATTAAACTTGTCTTAAGTCTTCATTATAAATAATAAAGTGAATAAAAAAGATGTTTGTCTTATTTGTTTTGTGAAATAAAACTGTTGTTATCAATTTCGAAGTGGCATTCATATTTTAATAAGCAAAAAAATGAAAGGAATGTTTCAAGAATATCTTTCCATTATAAGCATAACTGGGTTTATCAGTCTTATATACTCATCGTGAGATTAATTTATTACCTTTATTTCCTAAATCACAAGTTGAATTCTTGTATTATGTGAATTTCTTATTTTAATTGTATCTTAAAAGTCTCATCTTAAAAATTGCTTTAAGTATTAAATATTTTTTAATTTAATTATAATTCTAAGCATTTATTTATAACGTGAAACAAAAGCTATATGTTCTGAAGCAAAGCTTTTTTTACGATCGCTCGCGTGAATCAATTTAGCATTAAATAATGTGAAAAAAAAGCACTTTATCATCAAGCATTATTTTAAAAATTATTTAAAGTTAGTTTTTATCAATAAACAATGAAACAAAAAATATTATATATTTTGAGGCAAACCCTTTTTAGGATTGTCACAAATCAATATAGCAATAAATAATATCAAAAAGAAGCGTTATTAATAAACAATATTTTATAAATTATTTTGAAATTTGTATGGTTATTTAAAAAAGCTCATCAAAGAAGAAATAATAAATCATCACTTTCAAAAAATTGTATATCACTGAAATTTTAAAAAGATATGAAGACTTGAAAAAAGTGGAAAGCATACTCGATTAATTCCGTTTAACAGTCATGTGACTCCTTAAGGCTCCCGTCTACCCGCCATTTTGATTTCGTGGACGTAATGTTAATCCTACAGAATTTCGATTTTAACTATCACATCTTTATTATTTAATTTATTTGAATGCAATAAAGTGTATATGAAAGAGTAAAAAAATTAAAGTATCCTTCTGCGGAATCACTTTTTCTCAGTGAATTTTAAAACTATTAAAAAAATAATTTTTAAAGACTGGAAAACTCACAAATGAATCATTAAAATAAGAATAAAAATATTTTTAAGAATCGGAGGGGGAAAGTAATTCCACAGGAGCCTTCATTATTTTTGCACTATTAAATCCGCATCATTGCTTTCAAATAGATCAAATAGAAAAGATGTGAGAATTAAAGTCGAAATTCAATAGGATTAACATTATGTCCACGAAATCAAAATGGTGGGTAGACGGGAGCCCTTAGATTGCTATCTATAAACTATTTTGATTTCATGAATGTGTCATTAGTTATTTGGCATTTATACTTTCCTCCTCAAATACACGGAGTTTCGAAACTCGTGGGAAAAAATTTACGGGGTGAAAGGAAACATTTAAATAAGCAGTTATCCAGAAACAGTACATTGGTGGAGAACAAGCGGCGGTTCGCTGGAGGGCGATGTAATGGAAAATTTAAAGCGCGAGTTTTCTTACATATCGTCATTTCTACCATGGATTTGAGGAGACATTGCATTTTAAGAGACACGATTACTGTACGTCGCCTTGCCTCTTGTTTATAAACCTTTGTCCACATACTCTTTTTAGCCCAAAAATGTCCTTGGAAATTCTTGTACTTAAATATTATAGATTTCATAGAATCCTAAAAGTTCTGATTGTGAGTATTTAAATGGCCGCTTCTATCATTCAGAAATCTTAGCTAATTTTTTTTTTTGTCTTTCAGATGAACTTTAATGTTTTCGGAAGCATACATCACTTACATTCACGGAAGATATTAGAAACTCCATTGAATTAACATTACGTTCACAAATTCAAAATGGTTGGTAGACGAGAGCTTACAAACTTAAAATTAATTTTAAAAATTTAATTGTATTAAAAGTAACTTATAATAAATTTTAACGAGGTTCAAAATTACGAGGTCTGTCGTCAATAGCCTCGTGTTGCTTCTAGTGCGAATTTAATAAAACAAACAAAAAAATGAATCCTAAAATATACAATCAGAACAAAAGTGATAGAATTTTTTTAAATGAATTAGAATTAATTTTCTAACATTAGACAAAATATTAGAAAATAATATGTCTTAAAAATTATGAAACCAGAATAAAATTAATACTGAATAATGACATTCTTCCATCTTAATATCCTACATCCTCACTATTCCGGTTACAGCCACTCTACATCCTCATCATCACTCCCATTACAGCCAGTGTGACTCTGAACAATGTTAATACATCAGTCCCTGGAAATGGTAACAGATTCTTCGGTTGGAAAGGAAGCTCCGAAAACCCATGTTAATCAACATTCTTGAGAAACCAGAAACCCAATAAGGGTTATCACTGTCTTATAACTTTCGATACTTCGGTCCCCTAGATGAAGATTTTAATTAAAGGAATTGGGTGGACGGTTGCAATGCAAGCGCATACCACACCGGACCCATTTCTTGGAGTAGCTGTTATACGCTTTAGGTTTTGCCACAATGAAAGGAATGTGAGCTAAGTTAGCAGTGAACATGAGTGGTTTTTAGATGTGCCTAGCCAGGATAATGAAATGATTTAGTTATATATTCCAGAGTTTGAGTTATCTTATAAGATATATTAAATATTCACGAATTTAATTAGAAAAGGATTTACATATTCACTCACAATACAACCTTCATAATACATGGTTTCCTATCCTCTTTCAAAATGCTATATTTTCATAAATAAATGTCACAGATTGATACTTATATTTCATTTGATACTCTTATATTTGATTAAACAAATACTTAAATCAAAGAGACAAATTAGAAAGTAATATCAATAATTTAAAATTTAAAAAAAAAAAACTAAGTAAGAAATCATTACTGTACCAATGAGAAGGCAGGCAGATGTATACCAAAACCAAAAAATAAATGAATAAAAATAAATATTTGTTCGTAACTTTAAAAAATTATATACCACCGAAAATTCCAAAAGAAAGTATAATTGAAAAAATAAATTGACAACAAGCAGGTTTATCCAGAAATATATTAGTATTGAAAAACTGTAAATCACCATAGTTGTTCTAAAAATATTGGACTAACCACCTCCATAAATAAAATATATTATTAAAAAGTAGCTGTAAATAAAATATATTATTAAAATTGGAACACTTTTCTACCTAGAAATGTGTTCGAAGTTTCGATTCGATTCATTAATATCAGGACAGTCTTAAATACGAACTAAGAAACACAGCAAAAAATCCCAAGAAGTATTAATTATATACAAAACAATTTCTTTTCAAAGATATTTCATGACTTCTTAAAATAATAAAGGATGTGGAAAATAATGCTACATATTAGTTTCCGAAGAGGTTTATTGATAAAATTTATTGCAATATCCAAAGGTGTCTGAAAAAAAAACTACAAACAGAATATTAGCTTGCAGCGATTTGCATTCTTCTCAGAGTATAACAAAGAATAGGAAAAAATAAAGTTTTTTTCAATGCACTGAACTGTAAGACAATTAGAAAAATTCATTCTAATATTTACATATTAGTTTCATAGAACTTTTATTCATTGAATTTATCAAGATGGTTAATTGAATCATCAGAAGAACACAGACCGTTTTGTTACGTTTACGTACAAATAATCCAATTACAATGGAAAAGAAAAATAAGTTGTTGTTCGTCAATGAAAAGAATTGTATAAAACAACAAAGAAAAGATTTTGTTTTAGATAAAAATGAATCTTATTATTGAATGTGTGAATAATTCTTCGGTCTGACATAATTTTTCGTTATAACATATGCAGTAAATGTAACAAATACGAGAATATGTAGCACAAATGACTTATTCCAAAATTGAACAGCATGCATTTATTCTCTATTTCGATTATAAAAGAATCTTTTGGAAGTTATACACATTGAAAACTTTGCATAAAATTCTATTTTCTTAAAATTATATCTATATACTTGTTAGATATAATTTTATATAGCTAGTAACAGGTCAATTGAAAAGTCCCCAGCCTACCATAGTAAAACACATATCTTTGGCAAATTTAGTTTTTTTTATTCAACATAATTCCCTTCAAGGGTGATACACTGATTATAGCGAACCTCCAGCTTTTCCATACCATTTTTGTAGTACGATTTGTCCTTTGCTTCAAAATAGGCCTCAGTTTCGGCGATCACCTCTTCATTCGACGAAAATTTCTTCCCAGCGAGCATTCTTTTGAGATCTGAGAACAGGAAATAGTCGCTGGGGGCCAGATCTGGAGAATACGGTGGATGAGGAAGCCATTCGAAGCCCAATTCATGGATTTTTGCCAACGTTTTCACTGACTTGTGACACGGTGCATTGTCTTGGTGAAGCAGTACTTTCTTGTTCTTCAAATGCGGCCGTTTTTCGGCGATTTCGTCCTTCAAACAGTCCAATAACGCTATGTAATAGTCACACTTCCTTTTTCAAGGTAGTCAATGAAAATTATTCCATGCGCATCCCAAAATACAGACGCCATAACCTTGACAGCCGACTGTTGCGTTTTCCCACGCTTTGGAGCGGGTTCATCGTGTGCAGTCCACTCGGATGACTGTCGATTGGACTTCGGAGTGAAAGGATGGAGCCATGTTTCATGCATTGTCACATATCGACGCAAAAAATCGGGTTTATTACGCTTGATCATCTTCAAACACTGCTCCGAATCATCAACTCGTCGTTGTTTTTGGTCAAAAGTGAGGCACCCACTTTGCACAGAGCCCAAATATTCGTGAATGATATGATGTACACGTTCAGTTGATATCTTTAGAGTGTCTGCTATTTCATTCAATTTCAATTGAGGGTCATTAAAATTCATTTTGTGGATTTTTTAAATGTTTTCGTCGGTAACAACCTCTTTTGGGCGTTCACCGTCTTCGGTGCTCATTTCATCACGTCTAAACTTAGCATATTAATCCTTGATGGTTGATTTTCCTGGGGCAGTGTCCGTAAACTCGGCAGCAAGCCAAGTTTATGCTTCAACTGTATTTTTTCCCTTCAAAAAGCAATATTTTATCAACACGCGAAATTCCTTTTTATCCATTTTTTTCACAATAACAAAAGTTGCTTCACTGAAAATGTTATAATTCACAAACTAATGATCCGACAGCCGTCAAATTTATACATGCATCTTTTGAGGATTAGGGCTAACTAAAAAACATATGGATTTAATTCTAGTAGCGCCATCTATGTGTCTGGCCGGGGACTTTTCAATTGACCTGTTATATATATGTGTGTGCGTGCGTGCGTGTGTGTGTGTGAGAGAGAGAGAGACTATTATTTCAATTTACTAGAAATTATCATAAAGCTTTAATAAATACTAAGAAAAAAACACAACTATCTGGATAAAATTTATTCTGCATAATAACTTATCCTTATATACATAATAATGTTGTTAAATATATCTATTACTGTTTATTTACTTCAGTTTCAGGAAACCATAAATTAAAGTAATGTTTTAATTCTTACACCCGAGTGTATCCGTGACGTTTCAATTATCACTAAAATTAATTCAGATGGAAACTTCAATAAAAAATATTATTCTTTAGACCAGGGGTCGCCAAACTTTTTTGATCATCGCCCCCTATATAATTTTTCGAAATCTCCATAGACCCCCACAAAGGTAATTTTCAGGTAATTAAAATAAAACTATATATTAGTCTAAATATTTAATAAATCAGAAACAGTAAGTAAAGTAGCTACAGATTTTTTACTTCTTAATGAGATGAGTGTGCCTGGTGTTTCTTGGCAAGGTTCGCTATATTGGGTTCGAAATTAGTCAATTTTAACCGTAAATCCCCTCGAAGCTCCACATTTAATTTATTTCTGTTTTTAGTTAAAATTGAATTAACGTGACTGAAACCGGCTTCAACCATATACGAACTTGGAAACGCCAGCATAAATGGCTGAGCCATTTCGTAAAGTTTCACATATTTTTGCTTTATATTTATATTAGTCCAAAATTTATGTATTGTCAAATTTTTAATAAGCGTTTTTGCTTCAAGATCGGACAATAGTTCAGCAAGCTCATCTTGTATGTTGATGTCGACGTTATCAATTTGCGCCAAAAATGGCGCAATAATCCAATCAGGAATGTCGATATTTTTCAAATCAACAAAGCGCAGTTTAAAATCGTCGCTTAATTTTTGAAGATGATTTGTATATATTTCCAAGTCTTCTTCTTTTATTTTTAATTGTTGCAGATTTGAAAAATACTTATAATCCTTATGTAGCAATGAAGATCTAAATAAATTTAATTTTACTTGGAAGCCTAACAGTATTGTCCGAGCTTGGATAATTGTTACATCTTTTCCTTGCAGTTTTGTTTGAACGTCATTAAATTTTCCAAATTCTTTGAGTTTTTGGAAAAATTCTAATTCTTCATTTTTTTTATCTGAATGAAGCCTTTCAAGATGATCTTTCATTTTTGACGGTTTCATGTATTCATTTCCAAAAGTTTTTTCGCATATAAGACACATAGGAATAGTTTCATTTGTCGGTGAACAAATAAATCCAAATTTTAAGTAATCCAATGAATAATACCGACATTTCTTTTTAGATACTGAAGCTGCCATTTTTAAATTAGGGTTCTGTAAATAAGTTAAAATTAAGTTGGTATATTATACTAATCCACATTATTAAAGCTTACCTTTTCACAAGTAACAATAATTACAATTGATATGAAAACTAAACGAATAGTTTTATAGAAACAAAAACTAATTATCCAATGGTAGATATAATAGTAGTAATAATGACACTACAAGCATTTAATACTGTTCACAGTTCACAAAAATAGCTGAAAATGCATATGATATTTGCGTTTGTAGCATCTAGTGTAGAATTGGACAAGCGCACATATGCATCTGACTCATGTGCAAGGCTCGTATGGTTTGCGATGGAGACAAAGGGCGAACCAACGACACGATGCGTAACTGCCGTATAAAAAAGAAAAAAACTAAAAGAACTAAAACCACAAACATAAGAAGAAAGACTGTTTATTGTTTTCTGATTTATTATTTTATTTTCTATAAAGAATATAATATTAAGTCAATTATAAAAATATTTTAAATTTTTACGTACGCAGTTAGATATGTGTGATTTGCGTATTAAGAACTGTTTTTCCTTCGAGTCCCAATAGACCCCCATTCGACCCCTTGGGTCAGATAGACCCCTACTGTTGTTAAATAGACCCCTAGGGGTCTATATAGACCACTTTGGCGACCCCTGCTTTAGACTTATCTGCATAGTCGCCATCTAGAATTATACATTTTTCCCTGGGGTTTCTTGACCTTTTGAAAATCGTCATTGTAAAATTCGGAAGATCGAACTCTGCTTTCTTCACACTTCTGCTATTTTTTAAAACAAGGCAAATCAACTTAATAGCTAAAATTGACAAAATTATGCACATAAGGGGCAATTAATATGCAGAATAAATTTTTCCCATGTATATCTCGGTTATTTTTACTAATAGTTAACCCTTAAATGCATAGCGATGTAGATCTGCATCGTATGCTTATAACTTCATATCTCTTTATGTAGCAACATTTCCATAGTGTTTTTTTAAGCCACTCGAGGGACTATTGTTTCATGTAGTCGTTTTGCCGTACCATATCACTTTTTAATTTTTTAACTTTCGTTTCAATTTTTTTTTTTTTTATCTTTTGCTTTAATTTTAATTATGTTTAGCTTAAATATACACAATTTAATAATTAATCGTTTGCTTTAATTTTAATTACATGTAGCTGATATAATATTCAATATAGTAATTTATCGTTCGCTATAATTTTAATTAGATGTAGCTGATATAATATTCAATTTAATAATTTATCGTTTGCTTTCATTTTAATATCGAAAAAGTTTACTATTGTCCATTTCTCAATATTTTATCGCTTACTTTAATTCTTATATTTAATTGAGTAATTTAATAATAATTTTTTAAAAAAGGCAATTTGGGTGGCTAAATCTGATCTTTGTAAAGCTTTGTATAGAACTTTTTAATTTTAATTTTATCAAAACTATTTCCGAAAACAACTAGAATCTTTCACAGTTTATTTCTTTATCTGTGGTAATCTTCATTGTTGGGGGTGCTATCTGAATACAATTTCTCTTCGGCGGGTGTTACGAATTACCATTATTTATATAAATAGTAATAAAAACATACAGGAAAAATTGTTTTCAGAGAGAAACAAGGAAAAGGTAACTATAATATCTGTATTTTTACTTATAATGATAAATTTATGCAAAAAATATATAGTTTCCTTATAAGGATCATTATGTTTTTATAAAAAAAAATTTAAAAAATTCTTGTGGGGTTTTTGGTATTTTTCGCATTAACTACGCCCCTTTTCCCTTTATTTTGAATTTTATCTATTAAAAATAAAAATTCATGTAATTAAGGGGTGAAACTTCACAATCATCCCCTTACATGCATTGAAAAAAATATAATAATCAAATTTGTATCCTTACAATCAAAGTAATACAGAAGCCGAAGAACTTAATCATCGAAATGGTCGAGAAAATAATCGTTCTTATAGTATTTATTCAGTTTCACCCCCATATAAAATAAATAAACCTTTTTATTTCATATCTATGTTCACCGCAGTCCATTTCATCCTTTTCTCAACCTATTTAACTTGTCTATTTTGTTCAACAAAACGGCACATAACCACGTCACATCACCTAACAACCAATGACATTACTCCTGCAATAAGGCTTAGGAACGAGAATCAGTATTGTCAAGATGTCACTTTAAAAGACGACATAAGTCTCCAGATGGACATTTGACATCGCTGAGGGGAGTTGAATTCGACCCTCCCCGAGGATTAAGGAGGGGGAGGAGAAGATAAGCTAATTGGTGAAACTATTGCAGGAAAAAAAGTATATTCGAAAGGAATGGGAAATTAAATACCTGTTAAGTCTTTTGCAGTCTGTTGCTCCTCTTCAGTCAACTGTTGTTGATAAAGAGGAGCTTAGACTTTTAATAGGAAAAAAAAATTGAAGATATGTATTGTATCATTATGAGGGATATTTGATCTTGGTCAAGAATTTAGACAATAAGAATCAATAATGTACCTTGCAACATTCTAAAAAATGTTCATGACCATAGATATTATAAAAAAAAAATTTAACTTCTATGCAAAGTCTTGCAAAGAACAGATTTAGCCCCCCAAGGTGTGCTTTTCTTATAATTATTATGAAATTACTGAATTAAATATAAGAATTTAAGTAAACGACGAAATATCGAGAAATGGACAAGAGTAAACTTTTCCGATATTAAAATTAAAAGGAACGATAAATTATTGAACTGAATATATTTAAGCTATATGTAATTGAAATTAAGGCAAACGATAAATATTATTAAATTGAATATCATATCAGCTACATGTAATTAAAATTAAAGCTTGATAAATTATTATTTTGCATATGTTTAAGCTAAATTTAATTAAAATTAAAGCAAATGGTAAAAAAAAGTTTTGCAAAGAACAGATTTAGCCACCCAAAGTGCCTTTTTTATAATTATTATTAAATTATTCAATTAATTATAAGAATTTAAGTAATCGATGAAATATCGAGGAATAGACAATAGTAAACTTGTCCAATATTAAAATTGAAGCAAACGATAAATTTTTTAAATTTAAAATTATATCAGCTACAATTAAAATCAAAGCAAACGATAAATTATTAAATTGAATATATTTTAGCTAAATGTAATTGAAATTGAAGCAAACGATAAAAAATTGAAAAGTGATCAGGTACGCCAAAACGCTCCACCTAAAACTATAGCCCCTTAAGTGGCTAAAATATTTATAGTAATATTATAACATGTCATAATATTAACTATAAATTTAGTAAATAAAAACAATACTAAAATTATATGTAATCAATATGATAGTACATTAAACATTACATTAATAGTAATTTTATATTTAATTTTAAACATAGAGAGAAATGATCTTGAATATCCTTAAAAAATCTTTACTTGTGCTGTTTGTAGATAGACTTTCTTAATTTAAAGCAAGGTTCATGTTAGCAAACTATTATTTTAATTTTAAGGGGGCCAGGACATGTGAAAAATAGTAAAATACTATATTTAAGACTATTTGTTCCTGTGACATAGATCTTTTGAAATTACTATTAAAGTTTCGATATTTATTGCGCCTGATAATATTTCAATCGTTCTATTGAATTATAAAATAATAAACTTTTAATCAAAAAAGTTATTTCCTCTTTTTTGTATATGGACATTAGTTTTTGAGACATATATCATTTTTCTAAAAACGCTATTATACAATATGGTTACAAATTCTTTTGTGCTTCTATAAACAATACCAATGCATATAGTAAAACAAAAAAAAATATTCTGTTGTAAGTAGTATTTAAAGTGTAATAAATAATTTTTATATGATAAAAAGAAATAAAATCAAAATTTCTAAAATATGGATGTTCCTTAATTTTTTTCAAGGAACATATACAGTAATATCATTGGAAAAAGTTGTTCACTGTTTTTTATTTATTGTTTTATACATGAAGAGTAAAATATTTTGAATATTTCAAGAATACTGTCTTAAAAAAACTGTACTTAAATGCAAATACGTTTCAAAAATCATATCCATATTCAACTAAGCAGGGGGAAAAAACTTCTTGGCTTAAAAATTGCCTTCATAACACTATTAAAATGATCAAAACATCAGTATGAGATACATAGAAAATTTAAGCTCCACTAATCATTTCAAAACATGTATGTCATAAAAAACAAGAGTCTGTAATTCGGCATTTTATTTTCCCATATGTACCCTTAAAATACAAGATGGGGTTATTAAATAATGAGACTGAAGCTGCAAAATATTTTATTTCGATTTCAAACATATTTATTATCACCTTTCATATACACCCCTCCTCTTTGCCTACAGTGCTCCAAGAGAACCTTCCATTGTTCGAAACAGTGCTAGAAGTCTTCTTCAGTCAGTTCCTTCAGGATGTATTCTCTTTCACATTTCAACGAATTCAAAACATGTTCCTTTTAATGCATATTTTATCTTTTGAAACAGATAGAAATCGCATGGTGCAAGATTCTGCAATTAAGGTGGAATGTCTAACATTGGAATGCTCCACTTGTACTACCAATACCTTGATAGACAATGTGGAATGAGAAGGCGCATGTTCCTGGAGGAAAAATTTACCGTACAGATTCATTATCATTTCCTATAGTCTCAGCAATCGCACGAATACTTAACCGACAATCAGATCGAGGCAGATTTGGTATTGCCATACGTTTTTGACATGGAAGGGCGACCCGAGCGTGAATCACCTTCAGTGTCTTCTCGTCCATCTTTTAAACGCTTAAACCACTCAAAAATACGTGCACTCGATAAACATTCATTACTATACACTTCTTTCAATAAATTATAAGTTTCAGAAAAGAGTTTTTCAAGTTTTATTTGAAATTTTGCAACAATGTATTGCTCAATATGATTTTCCCGCAAAACAAAACAAAAATAATCTCTAATGCGAATGAAAGCTACGAGTATACATTTATTTTACAGAAAAACCGAGAATTACTGCGAATGAAAGAGAAGACTTAATGCTAAACAACTGTCAGTCGCAGGCGTTTGGCGCACGCGTACTTCTTTTGTACTAGCTTCAGTCCCGTTATTTAATAGCTATACGTCGCATAAAAATATTTTCTTCTTCTAACGAAATTTTATTCTAAAATAATTCAAAAATTACATGAAAAAGAAAGGTATTTTTTTAATCAAAAACTACCATAAGAATTTAATATCTTTTCAAAAATTACATTTTTCATCGTCTCTTTACCAAGTTCTTTTTAACAAGAGTATGAAATAATTACTTTCAAATACCAAATTTAACTTGCTGAAAAATTTTCTTTTTCATATCTGAGCTATTTTCAACACAAAAAAAAAGTTAATTATTTTCTTCTACGTAATGTCTATATAAAAATAAATCATCTCCTCATATAAATTTCATTACAAAAATAAGACTCTTCCAGGAAAAATTTCACTTTTTTTATTATCTCCTGTTTTGATATCACGTCTATTTTATCAAAAAATACATTTACTAACTCAATAAAAAATTTTAAACCTAACATCAAACATAAAAATCTTAAATTATTTATCCCATTTATTTCGTATAAATACCATTTCTAAATTAGAAAAAAAGAATAACTAACTTGTTCATTATTGTCTTTCAACATTTATCTGCGCGAAAAGCATGCAACCTCTTCAAACAAACTGATAATAAAAATTAAATACTTCTTCGAAAAAGATCATTTTTATCGTCTCTTATTATTATGTCATGTTTATTTTATAACAAACATTTCATTCCTCTCTGAAACCTATTTCCCCCTTTGTTTACGTTTACAAACGAGCTGTGTTTACAGCGAATTCAGAGAACGAAGTCTTCCTTCAGACAATGCTATGATTCCGGGAACAGGGATAAATTAGCATTTTGCACGATTCCATCGTGGCTCATATCCAGAAATCGCATTTTCCGGGAAATTCATGCAACTCCCGATGATTCATCCTCAAATGATTAATCTAAGAGGAATGATTTCGTAGAATGTGTGCTTTTACGGGAAGAGAAGTTGTTTTGGAAATTACTTTTAATACCTAGTTTTTCGTTTCCGTTTGTTGTAAATTTCCGGGAATTGGTTCGTTGGATATTAAGTTATTTCAAGTATAAATGCATCGGTGAGTGTCTGGAATTTTTAAGCGTTTTGTGTTAAAACTCATATATCATAATTAATTATAAGAAGGTAAATATATCATAAATAATTATGATTTTTAATGGTTATATTATGAAACGTGGGATTAAACGGAAATTTTAATTCACGAAAGCAATATTTTATGCTTATTAAGGATTTTACTCCTCTTGTTTATTTAAATAGTTTTATAATTTTATTTCTTTATTTTATTTTTATTATAACCAAGTGTTTAGTTTAAATAACTTAATTGTGACTTACATTACATTTTCAATCCTAAATTATTACAATTTATTTAATGATCGCTTGTAAATTATGATTTTTGAATGGTAATGTTAAGAAATGTGATATAAAATGATTCTTTTAATTCACGAAAGCTGTATTTTGCGCTTGTTATTGGCTTTACTACTATTGAAATATGATTTTGTATTTAAATATATTTAATTTAAATTTTTTATTTAATTTTAAAATAACTAAATTTTTATTTTTTAAATGATTTGGTTGACTTAAGCCATATTTTCTATCCTAAATTATTGCAATTTATTTAACGGCCGCTCGTAAAGTATAGCCAAGGTGTGATTGGTCAGTAAGATAATTGACGATTGATTTGCTTTATTAACGTCGCACAGGAAGCAGCAGGAGGGCTATTGGCAACGAAACTCGTAACTTTGAACCCCGGTCAATTGACGAAGATGACCCTTGAGTTAGCACCTCCCTCTTCTAAATTCCACACCACACCTTGGGAGGATTTTGAGACTCGACAAATTTAATTTGCATTATCCCCAGCTACACGGAGAGTTCTTAGAGGCATCAAGTCTCGAAACCACAACTCGATGAAAAATGCCGGCCTTGCTTTCACGACCATGACCACAAGGCTACCGCGACTACTGGTCAGTAAGATAATGAAGCCATTTTCTTAAAAAAAAAAAGTGGGGTAAATGTTGTTAGTGTTCATTTAAGGGGTATCAGGTCCCTGAAACCTTAATATTAGTTATTTTCTTCATAACTCTGGAAATTTTGGCAATGTCGGTAAACTTTTGGCACTAGAATGTTCAGAAAAGATGAGACTCTAATATTTTTTTTTTTATCAAAACATCGAAAATCTGGGAAGTTTAAGAGTTCTGAAGCCTCTTAAGTCCATTTGTTGTCTCGAACACCGAACCTTTCTTGGTTTTACAAGATTCTTAAATGAAAACAATCAACTATTTACGGTTGTATTAACCTGCTAACATATAGTCATTTTGAGAAAATGGCGTCAACAACAATGCATTGCATAAAATAAAGGATTAATGGTGACAGTCTTTATAATACATTATGTGAATATAATAATTAAGTTCAGTTCGCGGGAGGTACATTTACATCGCTAATATATATTTGATTTAATATATTATCGTCTGTTTTTATTTTAACATCCGAACAGCATATTATTGTCTACTTTAATAATTTATCGTTTGTTCTTATTAATAAATAATTGATTTTTATGGCAGAATCATCTATATTTATTCTTTTTGTTGCTAACATTGACAACGCATTTGTACTTTAGAATGTTTTGCTTGCATGCAAATGAAACTGCATTAGGAATTTTGATATTATTTTCTTTTCTCCATAATAATTGTTTCTATTGAGTCTGGGGCTCGTAAGTGCACTTACTTCACGTTAATTAACATACATTTTGATGAATCGATTATATAGATTGGGAAGATGATCGGTACCGAAGACAAAGGTTTAAAAACTTTCATCGCCGAATGAACTTACAACCAAAGTGAAGGCATTTTATAGCACGTATAAATCTTTAAAAATAGTCAAACAACGTTAGGACATGTTAAAAGAAAATCAGCAAAGACAACTTCTAGTTTTTATTTTGATGATAATCATGTGAGCTCCAAATGTTGTGGATGTTTTTATAGTTGAATAGTGAGAAATAAAGTTTTATTGGAAAAAATGTATTGCTTTCTTACAAGAATATGTTTTATTCTAATTCCTTATTAGGATGTTAGTTTTTCCAACGAATGTAATCAACTTCTTTTAATTCCAAAGACACTTTTGACAGGAGTATACCCATCTTCTTTTTAATTCATCCCAGTGGCTGATTAGATCCGAGATAGTGTTTTTTTCCCCAACCATCTCTTCTAATCCCTACATAACAACATTACCGAAGAGCTTCCACCTTTTACTAACACACAAACAAACAAACAAACCGTCCTAAAGTAAGACTACCACAGACGGGAAAAATCTCTCAACTTTTCCCTTCCTTTTTCCCGAAGAAAACATGGAAATGGCATTTGGGCAAGAGTGCGAACTAAATCCGGGGCTAATTGGGAAGATACCCTTTACGTCAAGTTGGGCATGAAAGCTTTTCCAGTTTAGTTCCCTGTGATGCTTTTTTTTCCCTTTAACATTATGCCCCGGGGCTTCTGTTATCTCTATCATTCCGGCGAGCCCCTGTAATTGTCTCCTGGGGCTTTAGGAAGAAGGACCGCCGAGTTGTTCCGCAACCCTGGGCTTTTGGGGGAATGTTAAGGTCGTGGATTTCTTGCTCGAGGGATGGTTGAGTTTTATTGAGATTTTATCGTTTGGTGTAGTCATCTGGAAGGGACATGGGATGACTTATTTAGCGAAGCAAACTGGTTTCTTTTTTTTTTTTTTTTAATCGAAGATGAGTTTTTTTCCAACGTGGAACAGCCTGTAGCGTATTGGCTTCACATGAATGCAAGATATTGCTCAAGCATCAATATCCCTTTTATTATCATCTTTAATTTACACATACAAATAAAAAGTGTAAATTTTCTTGATAACAATGCAAAATTAAATAAGTTTCAAAAATAGGTTCCCTTTTTTTCTACAACTGAAAAACTCTTTAATCTAAAAGAAGGGAGCATATTATCGATTATTAAAGGAACATTTATTCTTGGAAATTCTTCCAGGAAATTCTCGTAAATACATTCTCTAAATAAGAGTATAACAATAATGTATTTTTATTGATAGTTCCTGATTGTTGTACTTGGAAGCAATATGAGAACTATTTGCAAGGACCTCGAAAATTTGAATGTCGGTTAAATACCGAGAACGACACCTGAGCTGGCATCTACCCTCTCCAAACTTTCACACCCCACCAACTTGAGACCCTTGTGGTGACCGAGAATGACAGAATAGTACCAATGAAGCTCATGCATGTCGTAAGAGGCGACTAAAATGGGTACCCAACGTATGGGCACTCTACCCCTGGGGATTATATCAGGGGATCTCAGGGACTTACCTTCTTCAGGTAAGTACGGAGATTATAACCCCGAGGCACCCTAGTGATTTTTTTTCTTTTTTATGGAGTTTACTGCCTCTGGTAAACACAGGTGACGCGCCCCCGGGTTACCTTAGCGATTCTTCTCTGTTTTCGACCCTCCTGGTCAACCAATTTTTGTTTTTCTTTCAATTTCTTCACGTCCGGACTGCAGTTAAATCTTGTTTGGTGCAACATAGCCAAATCTGGCGCCAATAAACTTTACATTCCCTCACTCACCCACCGCTAACGTGAAGACTTGGAGCCTCAACAAATTTAGCATGCATCAGCTTCGTTCGGTGGAAGATCTTTTGCTTCATCCAGGCTCGAATCCACGATTGGACGGTAAGAACACCTTTTTCGAGTTCGTCACTATGAGCACTTGCCTACCGAGGCACAAGAATAGTTTGTGGAGTGATTGATTCGTTGTTTAATAAAATTACACTCAGAACCAACATGAGGGCTATCGGTGACGAATCTCGAAATTTCGAATCTCGTTCCAGAAACGAGGATAACACGTGAGCTTATACTTCCCATTCCAAACTTCCCCGCCACACCATGGGACGATCACACCATCCTCGACGTTTAATAGGAACCTCGATAGATTCAAGGAGCATTTACCATGCTGCATGGAGAGTTTTTAGCAGCGCCAGGACTTGAACATATTACTCGATGAATATGACTACTAAGCTAGAACAGTTTGGAAAACATAATAGTAGGTAAAAGACAGCATGTTGTAAATGTAAATGAAAAATATAAAGAAAGGGAAAATTCAAATAAAACTTCTTCTTCCCGCAGAGAAATGGGATTATTAGGATTATTTTGGGATTTATTACGAAATGAAATTCATTTATTATGCGGTTTTTTGATAATACTTAGAGGGTTTCTTACTTTCTTCCCCTCATTTCCTTTCTGTTGTTTTCCCTATGTGACATTTTAAATGTTTTACTCTCACGCGCATTTCCCTTCAACTAACCTTTGGAGCTACTATATGACATCAATATTATGAGAACCATGACTTCGGAATAAATCATGGCTATGTAAATTCGATCACTTTTTCAAAAATATGTAATCATTACTACACATACACACACACACACACAGATATGTATATATATATATATATATATATATATATATATATATATATATATATATATATATATAAGGATTTACAAGTAAAGCGATCATTCTTATTTCCTGATACCATTCAGTTTTAACTTAATTTATGCAATCACGCGCTCTTAAAACCTGCAATGTCAGCAGATCCTAAGCCTCCAGTCCTGTAGAGATGATCCCTACCAGTTTAGGTCTGGACTTAAATTCCCTCGAAATCCCTTCATTCATCCCCCAAGTTCTATGGCGTTTATTGTGAAATTTCCCTGCTATCTAACCAAAAACACAACGAAATTCTCCCTCTTGCTCCTACTCTTGTTCTTACAGCTCTCGGTCTTACGCTCCTCTCTGATGATCCTCTGAGATATTTATGGTGTTTCGCTTCGGCCTTGATGGCCGAAGCCCGACGAGAGTCTGACAGAACAAATAAAAAAAACTTTTCAGCCATGTATGCAGACTGTTCCATTTATGTCCGACTAAAGTTTAATATCATTCATAGTGCTTATTAAATTCATTTAATACTCGAAATGAATTTTCATTTTGAAACTCGACGAAACACACTGTTTGAAGCGAAGTTCACTGGTATATATTTATTATAAATTGTCTCTCTTTCATTTCATGAACAAATGCGAAACAAATAATTTCTGTGCCTACCAGTATTAGGGACTGTTAAAAGCAGCCAATGGTCATAAACCTGAGTTTGAAATATTATTGACTCTAAATATAATGTATATACGCGAAAAATATTAAGTCAGATATAGAAAAGGTTTAGGTAAAATTAAGACATTTTTATATAGAAGCACACACACATATCCCACAGGCAGTGGAAAATATTGATTATTACTGATCGAGCTATAGTTTCCAAAACATTTGGTAGTTCTTACAGTTGTCATTAATTCTTGTAAAGTATAGGTTACAGGTAGTCATAGATTAAACAATTCTACACGTTACAGAAAAGACATAAACTCGCAATCTTATTAAGTTCCTTTTTGCCAGGTTACAGTACCTGGCAAATCATAATTATAGCTATTTATATGAATAGGATAGTTCTTCATATGACACTATTGTAGGTGGAAAAGGAATATCCAAAAGGGCGAAATATTCCTCACACAGACGATCAAAAAAGTGAAAACCCATCACCTGTGCCACACGTGATGATGCCTCAGTGAAGAAAAAGGAGGATTTTATCCAATCAAATCGAAGAGCAGCCAAATAATAATCTTGAATGAGACCAGTCTTAGTTGCTTAATGTGTTCATACTCATTCACAAAAATGTCACCATGTCAAAGGCATGCTGGGTTCCACGCTGAATGAATATTTTTCAGAGAGAAACACAGCATTACCTGTCAAAGCAGAAAAGACATTAAAGAAAAGCGAAGAGGATATTTTTTTTACTTCTAGGGTTAACTATGGATAAATTATGAACTGATCAATATGATCCAGAGATCAAGATGTTTAAGGTTTGGAAGCACAGCTATTCCCCCCCCCCCCCAAAAAAAAGGTGTGACGTTGCACTAGTTGCACTGACGTTCACTATTCATTTACCCCGAGAACATTGTAGTAATTTGAATTGCATTCTATTACAACTCTTTGTCAACCCAATCAAGCGTGAATTAAGTAAGTTACATAAGATAAGAAGCATAGTGATAAGGAGTAAGATAAGAAACATTAGATAAGAAGCATAGTGAGCTGAATTAGAGATAAGGATATATAAGTGAAATAGAATTGAAAGAAAAGAAAAACGAGAAAGATATATCTCGCATATTCTTTAATAGATAATAAAGTGTGTTGTCCTTCTCCAACGTATCTTTAATTGGAGATTTGAACTTATAGATTATTTGATTAGGCTTCAAGTTGGCTGTAGAGTTAAATTATGAAGTAAAAACGTCACAAACCATAGACGAAGTTATATTCTATATACCCAAACGCAAATTATGAAAATATTTAAATTTACACCTTTTTATTAAGAAAAATAAACGCTTGCTATATTTTTCATATATAATCGATTCGTTGACATTTATTTTGAAATAAAATTTAAATAAAAACATCTTAGTATACCAAGAGAATTTACCTTTCGAACTATGTGTGTATCTACTCGACGACGAATTTTTTTGAAGAATTATAATATTTGTATGCAGTATATTGCATTGAATTTTTATTTCCTAATCCTTTTGGTCAAAGAGGCCCTTCACAGAAAAAGAGGACTGCTCCATTTTCTCTAGAAATAAATAAATTATCTTCAAATCTTCAAATGGAATGCATTGAACTGTAAAGTGACACTCAACTGAAAAAAAAATTGGGGAATGTATCTTAACTGGAGTTTTATAAAGATTACCTACCCCGCGATATATATCCTAATTTTCACAATCACGCTTTATTAATGTGTTCAGCTTTTGCCTACATTTGTTGAACAATTATTTTCTGGATTGAAGCATACAAAAAACAAAAATAGGACAAAGATCACTGACAAACATGTGGAAAATGCATTAAGAATTGCAACCTCGTCTATTGAACCCGATATCGATTTGCTTGTTCAACAAAAGCAAATTCATCCATCTCATTAATTCGAATTTTTTCCACCTTTATAAAATCCAAACTAAATGAAACGAAACTTTTACAAATTTAAAACAAATATGTACCTATATATATCTAATTCAAATTTAAAAAAATTATGATAAAAAAAGTTAATTTATTTTTAATAAAACTACATAGAGTTAATTTCTATTTTAATTTGTTGAAAAATATTGTATGTGTGGCCCAGCAATTTTTTTTTTTTTTTTTTGTAGCAATGTGGCCCTGAAATGGTCATAGTTTAGACACCCATGATTTAGAACCGATTGATACAAATTATTCTAAAATGTATGGTTCAAAGTTGACCTTGGGTCTGAGAAGGTTAATCGTCTTTTTGTACGGTATTAAATTTTCCAATTTTTTTCTTGTGTGCTTTTTATCGATACAAGAATATTCGATTAGATTAATGCTCATTGTTTGAATTAAATTTTGCTGTTGCTAGAAGGAAAGAAATGCTTTGTTGTGTATTTAATTCGTCCACACTGGCTCGAAATTAGCATAAATATTTCAAATGCATGTTTTAATCATTTAATCTTTATCTAGAAGAAATTATTTTGTATATCCATATTACTACTATATGGATGCTCGAAGATCCGGCAAAATCGCTAGTCCAGCAAGGGCGTGGTCGGGAACGTTCCGGATTAATGAGTGGTTACTGTATATTTATTTACGGATTCCTAAGCCTACTCGTGTATAAAAAATTAAAAACAAGCTAAACGAATGTCTATCAGCAGTATAGATATTACCATACATAAACCTACATAAAACGCATCATTGTATTGGTAAAAAGAACCTATCACATTTTATCTGCAAAGCTTTTGTATACTTAATAACTACATCTACAGTTAAGTGCCGTGACTAAAAGGAATAAAACCAATCAATCGTTCCTTTGATGGACTGGCTTTTCTAGTTTGTTCCATCACATTTTATCTTGTTATGAGGATATTTCTTTTGTTATGATTACCTTCAGTGACAGAAACCAGTCTCGAAGTCCATTTTACGCGGTAATTTGTTTTTATTGTCCCGAGGCACGTAATCTAATATTCATTTTGGAAATGTATAGCTCATTCGTTTGATTGTAGGAAATGCATGATTCGTTTAAAAGGCTTTTCAGGGAGACTGTGTTGTGTACGCGTAAGTAAATAGCATGGAGATGTTTAGAAAAGGGATATTATCAACTCAGATAAAAGATCTGCTTTTGAATATACTCTTATAGTTGATTGCGTTTGAAGATAAAAAAAAATAACGATCGACAATGATTTGTGGTTCAAAGCATATATCTAATTCCTACAAATTTTGTATAACCTTGAAGCAAGCGTTGTTTGAATGATTATACAAGTAATTTGAGAAAAGTATTATTGGAATGGAAAATAAAATGCAAAATTCGATGTTTTATTTTACTTACAAAAGCGCATAACGCTTATTTAAAAAAATTTAAGCGTATAACACGCTCTTGCAAGTTTATATTTGTTGAGTGTGCAACAATGGAATTTTCGCGTGCTTCTATTATTTACCTTGTGGTTACTCGTTATTTCACTAAAAATAAAACATCTTCCCAATCAAATGAAACGTGATTGTGCAAATTAGTTCGACTTAGAAATGCAATGGAATAATAGTGAAAAAAATGGATATATACGAGGTGGGAATTTTATATAATGAGACTGATGCTCTAAAACATTTTTAATTGGATGCCGTACAAATTTTCTTAGTATCACCTTCAATATACATCCCTTCTCTATCCCTACAAGGCTCACGATTAATTTTCAAATTTATGCGCTTCTCCATTTTTAATCTTATCATGATTGCAGTACTACGACACAACAACATCATACTCATGGAAGGATGAAAGATAAACTTAATGAGATAGAGGTGTGACGTTGCACTATTCGCGGTTTTCTCTTCACTAACCTCGGGGACTTTTAATTAAGATTGATTGCTTTATCTAAACAACCTTTGCCCAACCAAAAATGAAACGTGAATATTCAAATTACAAGCAGGTAGAAATGAAGTGAAGTAAGGGAGATAGGAAATATATAAACTCAGCTTGAGAGTCACGATAGAGGTCGAGTGGTTCTAGCGTTTGGCAACTATTCCAGAGTTGAAGTCGGGGCCGAGAATTATTACGAGTTATTGGTTGCTTAATGAAAGTTAGAAGTCAAGACAGTCTCAACCTGACATTAGTGGTAAGAGTCTGTTAGTTTATTATTGGTAGATCGAGTTAATATATTTAGGGCGTTATCTGAAGAGAGCCTGTTATATTTGTCGCTATACTAGCAATTTGTCAGTAAAATTAGTGTTGAAACCTGTGTGACGTCTTATTGAACACTTTATTGACTTTTAGCGTTTGTACTTTGAGTTTAGATATGACACAAGAGGCGAACAGGAATAGTCTGATGTCACAAAGGGACAGAATAACGTGAAACCTGCATCAAGGTTGACCATTCCCTATCCTCCACGCCTAGACTAACGGCTAGGGCATGCATTATTTTATTGTCACCCTGCGTTATATATTGTATTTTATTGAATTATTTTATTGTCACACCTCGTACATAGACTATGTTTTAGTGTGATGTCATCCAACACAGTATTGCGGTCTCCAGATAACGACTCTGCTTTCCTAAGATACCATAGATTAACACTCGTTGTAAACACTAACACTAAACCACTGACGCTCACAAGTAAATGAACAAAAATACTCTAGTTGATACCTTTGTCTATAGAAGTAAGAATTGTTTAAAGAGAATACATTCTCTAAATAATGTGCTATGTAATAATAAATACTCTATTTCACTCTATAAAATGCTAAAGACAAAAAACAATTCCTGAAATCCACTAGAAAAGAAGAGCATATATCTTTCCGTTGATTTTATACGCGAGAAAAGAACTATTCCAGCCAAAAAAACAAGATCGCAATTCCACATCCACTTTCACAATTTTTCTTGATAACCGAAAGATATTAAGACTCAATTCAGAAATACAAGTGACAACTTCCAGCAAGAAAACAAAACATCCAATCTTCCGTAATGAAAATCAATAAAGCCTCCCAAAAGAAGGTGGACAATTCCTCCTCCAGAAAAATGATCTTCCTCGCATGTTTGACTTGCATTCCTTAATGGATTCAACCAAACAAAACAATCGATTCAATAGGAAGTTCCATTGGACGCGGATAATAATTTGTCTGTCACACATCCCACTTCAATTAAGACTCCTTGTTACTGACAGGGCCATCTTCACTATTCTTTTCAGATCACTTTGTCACAGCTATTTTTTTTTATTCCCACATATTTTCTGCCATACGTCTAATAGTTTCTGTCATTTGTGCCCTAGGAATCTCTTGATGTGTATGTGTTCCGAGAAGTTGCTTGTACAAAGTGGTAATTATTTCTTATAAAAGAATAGCTCTGGGTCAAAGTATTTATTTTGGGATAAGGCATTTTTTTCCCTTCGTGGACAGGAGTTCCAGGAGTAACAAAGATTATATCGCGCATTGCTTTTTTTATTCTTTCGCAAGTATATGTAGTTTTTTATGAGTATCGTATATTTATATCACTATGAACGCGAGAAACTAAAAGAATTCGAGTTCTTTAGATAAGTTTACGCTTAGTCTGAGAAACAAAACGTAGCAACTTTTGTTACCAACGGTCATAAAAATTATATCGCGTATTTTCTTTTCATTACTAGTTGGTAAGAATACGAAAAGTTTGGCGTTTGCAACATATTTATATGTATCACTCAAAAAATACCAGCAAAAAATAAGTGATAGGATTATTTCAAGTGAGAAATCTTTTTTCTCTCTGAACTAGATAGTTACTGTAGCTATCTCCCAATAAGGAATACCCAACCGACCAGTTCTTTTGTCCCTTAATACCTTTTTCAGAGGATACATGCGAACAAAATGTAATTTAATTAGAAACTCAGGCTGTATCGAACTTTATATAAATGATTTATAAATAGCATAGTCACATTTATTTGTTTGAATTTGAAGTTAATGAGAAAATGAAATTTTTTCATTAAAACAGCTTAATTATTGTAAAATTTTATTGAATGAACAATAGAGTTTTATACTTACCGAACTTTATTGAAAATAATCTGTTCTATGGGTTTGTTTGAAAGTCTGCGCATTGCAAGCATCATTTTTCCCCACACAGATTTCAAGGTCACTTATGATCTTCTCTACCGCCAACAGTTATCGTGATTTTTTTTTTTTTTTTTTAGCTTTGAGGTGCACTTCTAAATTTCTGCATAGTTTTTTCAGTTCCACTTTTCGCCTGGCTCTTTTTCGTCTTCCTCATTTCTTTCCAAACTATTTAAGTTAAAGTTCACATCATAAACGACAGTTGAAATTTAAAAAAAAAATATATACCATCATTGGAAAACAAGTATTCATCGATTTCTAAATATTTTAGCACTGCAGCTGATTTTGACAAGTTCAACTAATTCATTCTCATCAATGGTATTTTCACTGAAGACACTCGAAATGGAATTTCAAAGCCTACTTCCCATTAGTTTCCATATTGAATTACTTTAACACATCGATCAATAACTCCCGAGTCTAACATTGAAAACAACATTTTTTTTGCAAAATTTTTTTTATTCATCAACATAACACCTTTTGTTAATCACCTTTTAGGGTGATACAATCGTTCCAACGCTTTTCCAAATCTTTTTCCCAAAAATTTTCTTTTTCTTTTTCATAAAGAAATCTTTTTTTGTTGTGAGTAAATAGCGATAAACAGCTTTCTGAATCATCGACTCGTTGCTGTTTTTGTTCCATCGAAAGCAATCGCGGCACCCACTTGGAAAAAACCTTTTTCACTTCACTTCAAAAAACCTTTTTCCTGGTCCGATCGACTTAAAATTTTGACACGTTTCAAGCAAAGGTTAGTACTCTAGAAAGACCTGGTTACTGGTTTACTACGAGCGCCATCTCTGGGTTAGTCTCGGGAGTTACTGATCGATGTGTTACAAAATGCTAACACTGTTTTCTTCCCCTTACTGAGAATTGTAGCAAGAATAGCTGGATTTTGAACTCTATGAATGGGAAATATCATTTTAATTGCAACACAGTGCATTGTTCTCCGTTTTCAAAAGAAAAGCAAGTTTCAAAACAGAGGAATTAACTTTACGTTTTATTGTTCCCTTGTCACAAAACTATCTTTCACTGAGCATAAACTTGCTTTTGAAACCTCAAAAGATTACTAACAAAGAATATTTCTTTTCTTTTTATTTCTCTAGTTCTATCTTATTTTTGAAACTTTGCCTCCGTGTCCCTTGAACAGAGAGTACCTTAATAAGAGGTAAATATATTAAGGTTCCCATTCAAAGGGACCAAGATCAAAGTATTTATCCATTTAATACAGGTGTCCCTTATAGGATTTACTGATATATTATATTTTTTTTACCTCAAAGAAGTGTTAATTCTTCTTCATAAACCGAAAACATAAATCTTTGTAATCGAATTTATAAAAGTGCACAAAACTATTGTTTCTATTAAGGTTTCCAGGTTTAAAGAAACTAACAAATACATCCACGCCTCGTCTTGAATGGTTATGGGCCGCGGTAGCCTAGTGGTCAAGGTCGTGGACTAGCGGCTGGCGGTTTTCGTTCAGTCGCAGGTTCGATCCTTGGCCGCCAAAGACCCGCCGTGTAGCCGGGGCTGATGCACGTTAAATCTGTTCGGGGCCCAAAGTTCTCCCGTTGGCGTGGTGTGGATGTTAGGAGAGGGGGGTGCCAGCTCAGGTGTCGTCCTCGTCACTTGACCGTGGTTCAAAATTACGAGGTCCGTCGCCAATAGCCCTCGTGTTGCTTCTAGGGCGACGTTAATAAAAACTAAACTAAACTTGAATGGTTATTTTTACATGGTTTTTAAAGGGAAGAAAAAAATTTATGTGTTTATGTTTATTGTTTTCCATTATGCCATTTATAAATGAGATGAGTATCATATTAATGTAATACCTGGATATATCTGAAATGTTTAGCTCCGCTTTATTGCAAAAAAGAAAAAAGAAAATCTTGTAGGCCGCCTACTGTACCGTTTTGAAGAAGAATTAAAGTTAGTGAAATAAAACGACAAGAAAGACGGTAATTTTAGGTTACCACTTATTTAATTTTATTAACAACTTAGCAATTTACAGAAATGTGCGACAGGAGGTTTCGAACGGTAACGGTAACGGCTAAATTTACTAGGTTCCTGTTTTAACAATTAAAAACTTACCCTCCCATCATTATTTATGTTTAAAATTATAAAGCATCATTAGTTAAAAGTTTAATCATAATTGTAAAAAGCTATAATAATTGGGATCAAGGTAACAAGCGCCTGGGCGTTCGGCAGAGTGAGGAACTGCCGAAACAAAGTTGGAAAGTAAAGTTACGAAAGCGCGCCTTGCCATTGGACGGTGTAGCCGTGAGCTAAGAAGCATATATAGCAATGGGCGGAGAAAACGTTAGGGGGTGGGACTTCAGTTCGAAGGCGAAAACGACTTCGAGAAAGGTGTCGTCCGCGGGATTTTGAGAGGTTATAACTAGATAAAAATAAAAGTTAAATAAAAATGATTTAAAAAGAAATGCCGTACCGAAAACGACTCTTCTGAACAACGTTCTTATCACGGATATCTCAATCGCATTTTGATAGGCAAATCCTTATCATCTCATGAAAGAAAAGCCGAACTATTCGAAATTTCGAGTACTCGAAGAGACGTGAGATTTATAAAACTTGCCTGTCAAAATAATGTCAGATAAAGAGAACGCTTACCTATTGATGAAGACTGTAACGTCAAAAATGGTATATTCATATACCAAAGATTACTTAAAAACACTTTGAATATCAATATTGGCATATCGAAACATAGGTACAGAGAAGTTGATGTATAAGGAAAGATTCTGGATAAGATATATAACAAAATATTTGAAAATTGATTCATTCGTATGTTTGAATTCTTTCTTGCTTTTATTTATGTATGTGATTGCTTATTAACGTCGTAATTAGAAGCAACACGAGATCTATTGGTCACGGACCTTTTAATTTTGAACATCGGTCAAGTGACGAGGATGACATTTGAGTTAGCATTTCCTTCGACAAATTTCAACGTCACGCCATTGGGAGGACTTGGGACTTCAACTACATTTAACCTGCCTCAATCGCACTTCACGGCGGGTCTTAAGTGGTATCAGGGCATGAGCCCACGACTCGACGAAACAATGTCGGCCGTAAGTCCGCGACCATGACCACCACATTTTTAAGAGAAATCGTGTTCCAATTTCGAATTATATTCTTTAACATTACACAAAGACGCCTCAAGGGTAACAGGGCATGCTAGAAATAAGAAAATAACGTAATTAAGACTCCTTGTCTTTGTGACATATGTCTTTTGAAATTATTAGTACAGCTAAGATTTCTGTCTGTGTCTAATAATAATATTTTAATCCCTGTATAGAGTTATAAAAGTAATTTCTTAAGCAAAAAGATTTTTCTCTCCCTCTCAGTTGAATATGAACAAGATTTTTCAAACATATTTACATTCACGTTCCATTTAAAAAAAAAAAAAACTTTTGTACTATATGATGTGATTCCAATTTTTTTATATTTCTATGTAGGATTCGTATAAGGAACCAGAAATGTTTTTTCCTCTATTTAAATTTTAAGAAATAATTTTCACGTGAAAGAGAGAAAACTTAAGTTTCCAAAGTAACTAAGATATATAATTTTTTTCAAAGAAAATATACAATAATATCATAAAAAAATTTAGTTCGCTATATTTTGTGCTGTTTCATATAAGAAGAGTAAAACATTTTGTATATTTGAGAAATATGTTTAAATGATAACTAAATGCAAATATGTCTCAAAACTCATCTCCATATTCAACGAAGGAGGTAAAAAACTTTCCGACTAAAAAATTTCTTTTACATTTCTGTAAAATGATTAAAATTCCATTATTAGGTACGCATAACATTTAAGCTCTACTAATTATTGTAAAACATGCGTCAGAAAAAAAAAAGTCTTAAATTCGATATTTAATTTTTCCCATACGTTCTTGTACCCGTGACATAATATAAACTTTATGAACTTTGAAGTATGTATAGTGATATAATGATAATACCAACTTACCTAAGCAAAGTCATTTGTCTCTCAAAACAGGTACTTTTTGAACCACCTTATACTGCATGATAAGATACATAAGGATAAGATTTGGTACCATTATTGTACACAAAAAAATTAATTAAGCTTTTATGACAGAATATTTTTTTATATGATTTCACAGCAAAATTCAATATTTTCTTTTTATTTGATGACCTGATACTCCAAACATATGACATAATTCATTGAGATTTGTTGCAGGTATGGTCATAGAACTAACACCAACTTACCTAAGCAAAGCCATTTGTCTCATAAAACAGGTAATTTTTGAACCATCTTATGAAAATGGTACCCACTCCTATCCTTATCTTCCATGCAGTATAAGGATAGGAGTGGGTATCATTATTGTAAGCAAGGATTAATTGAGCTTTAAGGCGTAAATATTTTACAGGATTTAGCAGTCTGTTAAAAAATTCTCATGAGACTTAAATTATGTGTTTTATAATCAGTGATATTTTTAAATCTGCGAAGAACGAATTCCAAATATATCAAATTGTGATAATTCTTAGCAATTTGTTTTGTAGTTCTGAATTTCTTAAGATGAGTAGCAACCGTGGGATTCCATATGATTTAAACATGGAGAATAAACAGCCTGATAACCTGAATGTATTAGTTATAAAATTTTATAGGGTACCAATATTTCAGCAAAAACTTAAAGGGCTCAAAGAATTGATTCAAAAAAATTTTCTGCTTTTAAAATTTTTACTCTTTTTTTCTGCCAAGAACTTGCACTTCTAATTAATTTGGCATCGAACTTGGGAATTATTTTATGCATAAAATTGTTAGATTTTCTAAAAATAATTCCTTTTCTATTTCCCACGGGTACCAAGTTGCAAAGTTAAAACTTGCTTTTTCCATACGTTCTCGAAATCACGTCCCTAGCTATTTCCATCTCCTTCCGCTGGCTAATGAAAATTTGGTGGTTCGTCTGAGACGACCAATCGTAATTCGATGTATTAGAACACTGGAAAAATCATAATTCTACGTTGGTGGTTCTTCATCCACCGAATCCCATATGATGGCCTGATAGCGTTAAAATTTTGATTACAAATTAATTTAATTATAGAACTATTTCAAGTTAATTATTTAAATATTACTAATTATGATGAGAGGGTTATGATATTACTAATTATGATGACGTTGGTACGTATAATGATCAGTTAGAGGAATGCAATACTGAATCTTTTGTTCAACTTGTGACATTGGGCTATTCGCGGTTTCTCTTCACTAACCTTGGGGACTTTTAATTGAGATTGATTGCTTTTGCTAAACAACCTTTGCCCAACCAAAAATGAAACGTGAATACGTAAAGTTATTATGTAAAGCAGTTAGAAATGAATTGAAGTGAGTGAGTTAGGAAATATATAAACTCCGACTGAAAGTAGTGAGAGAGGCTGAAGGAGAAGAGAGGTTGAAAGAGAGAGGCTGTAGGAGAAGTGAAGCTGAAGCTATAGATACGCTGATTGAATTAAAGGAATAGATTAAAGATTGCTATAGCAAACAGTTGATCCAGAGTCTGAGTTGCAGTCGAGGAAGGATTAGTGGTAAGAGTCTGTTAGATTACTATTGGTGGGTGAATTTGAGGCTAATAGAAATATTACCCGAGAGAGCATAGAGAGTTGTTGTCATAGTAAATATTTGTTAATAAATTATTGAAAGATTGTTCTAGTGTCTTTTTTAATAATTGTGTCGTAGGTTTAATAATTGAATCTAGCGATGGCACAAGATGAAGCCCGAGTCGGGTGGGCGTCACAATGAATGATGTATATATGAGAATCATCTTTTTAATATATTAGTTTAGTATCCAAGAATTTTGACGTCAGAATCTGTAAAAATATAAATTTTTCTATTACTACTAGCCGCCTGCTAAGAGAAAAATCAATTACATGTAAAACTAAGAAACTGTGTGTTGTGTGTGTGTGCGTGTAATGTATGTGTGCCGAATCCTCTAAAACTGTTAGAAATATTCATTTGTAAAAGAAATAATCGAAGACACGGATTGAATGTAAAATTTTGTATTACTGGCTATGACTTTGTAATCTTTTCTCAAGGTAATAAAATAAACATTTATATGTTCTGAAAAGCAAAACTCTTATTTGGGAAACTTCATCTTTCATAAAATATAAAATATTTTGTTCAATTTTCGAGTCAATTGAACACAGTAAAAATCTGAAGCATTCCAACTTCTTCCGCTTCATTCCAATCGCATAAAATGAATGTTGAGTCAATATAAACAAAGTAAAGTTGCTTCCAGGAAATATTATGTTTCAAAGTCATTCGAAAAGTTAATTACAACCCTTCAGAATTTCTATCGAACGACTAATGTCAAGGAATCTCATTTTGTCTGACAGTTCATGGGCCTTAGATTCGAATTCAGATTCAGACTGTTCATAGTTTACATTTGTGTTTCACTAATTATCGGAGAAAAAAAATATTAGAAAATGTCTGACTTGCTAGAACTAACACGAATCGTATGATAGTTTTAAGAATTCGACGGAAAGATGAGTATATGTTTATTTTAATTTTAAATAGTTTGAAGTGAGGGAGTTTATTACAGGTTACACATTGAATCAAGGTCAACAAATTTCTATAAAAAATACCACATAATATAAGGCAATTGATACTTCGGCGGCTGGTTTTTTCGAACCCATGGAAGGGGAAAGCGTTTATTGACCTTGGAATGCCTGCAGCATTTTGAACCCTGGCCCGGTGGATCCGAAGAAAAGTTGGCCATTCGTTTTTTTACCGCCTTTACCAACCAGACTAAAAGAGACTTCTCTCTCGGGCTGTTCTTAAGGAATTTTAACTTATGAAATTATTGTTAAAGAGAGCCGCCGCATGCTTCCCCTCAAATATCATTTTCAAAATGTGAAAATAAACATTTTGAAAATTATATTTATGTAGAAGGTCGCTTTCTTACCCATTTCATTGCAATTGATATACATTCCCTCCCTGTTGAATTGAGTTTTCCATGGAGCAGTTTTGTTTTTGGCGTCATCTGCTGTCTCTGGTTGAGTGGCAGGTCTCGTTAACACGTGCGCCATTTTCGGACTATCAATAGTCGTGATGTCATGATTTAAGTGTGATTGTCTCCGTTAGACACGCAGAGGCAAGTGTTTTGCGTCGCCATCTAATGCTCACGTCCTGGGTAACCATTTTGGGGTTGATGGCTTCTGACCTCATGGAAGGGGAGAACTGTGTTTGACCTTAGTTGCCGGCAGTTGTTTCGAACCCTGGTCCAATCGGTCAGTAGAAAAGTTGACCAGTCGTTTTTGTAGCGCCTTTATCAACATGATTGAAAGCGACGTCTCTCTTGAACTAATTATTAAGGCGTTTTAACTTCAGGAATTGTTGTTGAAGAAAACCGCTGCAATACCATAGAATCTTAACAAAACGCGCTCCTTCACTCTTTCTCTTTGAGAATAATGTACCTTTTCCTTCTATCCACAATTTAATTTTTTTTTTTTTCTTGAAAAAAACATTCCTTCTGAGTTTTCTTAAGTTATTACTATTATTTATGAATACTTATTCATATTAAATGTATAGAATTGACTTGAACGTCAGCATAATATTTCCTTTTAAATGAAAAGGAAATGTATTTTCCGAGAATTGAAATTATAAACTTTATGGGTGGGAAGGGGCTTTGAAACTTGCTGAAAAACTTTTTTCTGGAGTTGTAGAGGTCCTTTAAATGTAGAAAAGGGATATATTTTCGTAATTGTAAGGTTATTCAAAAGCACAAATATATTTCAAAGTTTTTTTTTTAAAAAAAACTATCAGTTGTATTAGTGTTATAAATCAGAGTGGCACGAATGTTAATTAGAGCAAAAATAGAGCAAGCTCTCTGGTGAAGTTGAAAACATTTAAGTAAGTATATGGAGATCAAGTGTAGTGTAAATGCGTTTTCAGTGATCTTTGTTTCTCACAATGACATTTTATGTTTCATTTATTATTTATTTATTTATTTATTTATTTTATTTGTGAACAATTAATTATGTAAGTTACGGGAGAAGTTTATTGAGAGCACAACCTCCTAAGAGAGAAAAATATATTGATTAAAGTGTTTGCATATTCATGTTGCATTATTTTCAATGGCAAATTGCTTATCACCGTTGAAACAGAGTTTTTAGTGCGGAACGAAATTTTATGTTTTTCATGTTGAAATGAGTTAATAAAAACAAATCTTGTTTGAAATTTTAAATATTCACGTTACATGATTCGCGTTAATTTTATTTTTATTTGTAATTTTGTGGTACAGGCATAATGAGAAATTAAAAAGAGGAGAATGAATTGAATTAATACATAAGAGGAGATAAGTCATCGTGTTCTTTTCAGAAGACTAATTACAGTAATGTGTACTTCTCACGGGTGAATTTTCAAAACAAAACAATGAGGAATAAATTATACGAGACAATGATAGAGCTTTAGTTCGTTAATGTAGATGTGTGTGATGTAATATGCGCCAAAAATATGCGTTATGGGGCGGTAATCTTTCTAATTGGATGGAAAAAAGACAAAAAAGTCGAAATTTCGCTCAGTGCGTGTGCGTGCGTGCGTGCGCCAAGCTACATATTGTTGTTTTGACGAACAGAATAAGCTCTGATAATTTCCTATTTTTTCTTAAAAACAATAAATACTCGATAGAATGAAATAGTGTTTTTTGTTTGAATGTCACTATAAGGTAAACTCACATAACAGTTCACTTTTTTCCTTTAATTTAACTCCATTGCTCACAAATAACTTCCCTATCGCTATGCTGTAAGATATCAGAAGAATAAACGGAACAGTTCTTATACTTTTTTTAAAACAATAAATAAACGAGTGAATAAAATAAATGTTTTCTGCATGAATGTTATAATAAGGTAAACTCACGTAACAGTTTACTTTTTTCAATTAATTTACATCCGTCTTTTGCGAGAAATCCCTTTTTTACTATTCTTTAAAGTATACAAAGAATATTCTGAAAAGTTCTTATCTTTTCTTAAAAACTTTAAATATGGAATTGAATGTAGCATTATTTCTGCATGAATGTTATTATAAGGTAAACTTATATACTATTTCAAATTAATTTAGTCTGGGCTTTCACAAATAGTTTCCTTTGCTATAAGCAAAATAAGCTGATAAGTTCTTATTTTTCAAAATCAATAAATATGTGACTGACGTAGTGTTTTCTTTATGAATGTTAATTATAAGGTAACTCACCAGAGTTTACTTTTTCAATTAATTTAGTCTGTCTTCACAAATAATTTCCTTTATTATGCTGTCATTAAAGTATTATGGCCTCAAATATCGATCTCTTTAATCACTAGTCATCAAAGATGCAGTCTTAATGGGTAAGCTGGATACAAGAACAGAAGTACTGTAATGAATAGTCATTATCACTGAGACTATTAGAAGACATCAGTTGTATTTTCTTCTTAGAAGATGTACAAGAAATATGCGATAAAACTAGTGGATTGCATGTTCTTTGGATTAACTACTAAATTCTACTAAATTTTCCTTCAAATAAAACCATTTTAATGGGTTTTCTTCTCACATTATATGTCTTGTAAAAGCCTTTAAAAGCTTTTTCCAACATTTTAAAGTTCTCAATTGAGCTGAAGTTTCTATACACGATTGTTTGATGATAATACGATAATTTAATTATAATTATTAAAATTAATTGATTAAAACTAATTGTTAGAACTATACGCTGTTTCGTCGTCGCCAAATGAATGCTAACCTGTCGTTTCATAATATTTAGCGTTTGCTTTTAATTTTAATTACATTTAGCTGAATATATCTAATTTAATGACGTAATTTATGGTTTGTATTAATTTATTACATGTGCCCAATCAGATTAACATTATAATTTAATTGAGCTAAACTTTTTACACGCATTTGCCTTAGATAAATTTAAAACTCAAATAATAAAATGAATTATCAAAATTAATTATTGAATAAATTCAATCTCTTGACACAACGTTCCCTTTTGCACCTAAACTCACAGAAATTATGTTACGCAAAGTGTGAAGTTTGAAGAAACCCTGAGTTTAAAAACTCTGCTTTTTACCTGTGTTTTATATAAACTTTCTGCCTGAAAGGAATAACAAAAGGTTATCTTCTATTTGAAAGAAAATTATCACTAAACAAATAGATGAATGCAAATCGCAACAAAATATATTCGTGCTAAGAAATAACAAAATCTAAAGCAGTTGTATTCCATTCTTCGTTACTTAATTTTCTGTCATATTTACGCCAATGACAATATGGCCGCGTGATAGTAGTCATGCTCTGGGACTCGCACAGTTTTGCTGAGTCGTGGGTTCGAGTCCAGATACCAATAAAGACTTACCGTGTAGTTAGTTGGTGCGCATTAAACCTGACGAGATTCAATGCTTCCCTTTAGTGTTATGTGAAAGCTCAGAGAGAAGGTGCCTATTCATGTGTCGTCCTCGTCAATTGATCAAGGTTCAAAATTACGAGGTTCATCAACAGGTACTTCGTGTTGCTTCATTGCCACGTTAATGAAACCAATCAATCAACCTAAAACAGTAAATAATTTTATAAGACTACAATTGAAGATACGTAAGAGCGAGATGTTAATTTGTTGATAATCACTGAAAATAGATAAGATTCTCTCGAAACTCTTAACAACTCTGTTAATTCTGGATTATGTTCTAAAATGAACGCCATAGATCACTTGCTTTGATCCAAAACAGTTCTTTACCAACAGCCGGTTCTTATCTTAGCTCTTATCTAGAATTATCTTTGATCTAAAGTTAATTAAGATGTCATCAAAATTGCAAATATCTTCAGCATAATGTTTCTGTCTTATCTCTTCACTTTCCTTTCTAATCTGATTCATTTATACATCATAATATCTTAAATCAATTCACTTCATTTTTATCTTCATCTTTACCTAATTATGACGATTCATTTTGGTTGGGTAGAAATTGTGTTATTCAAATTACTGTAAAATTCCTATGGTGAAGAGAAAACTGTGTATGAACCCAACGTCACAAAATTCAAATTGTAACTAGACTTGAGGTATCTTAGTTTTAAATTCCGTACTCATCTTATATATAAATCTTGTATACGTTTGTTTGTTTATCTATTGTCTATATCCACACAGTTGTCAGTATCATTTAGAGATCTTTAGTATTTTATCTGGAAGAAAAAGGTCTAGTAGGGATGGTTGAAACCGTGGGATAATGTTGATTTATGTTTATGGCACGTGATCACATAAATTAGAAGCTCAAATGGATATGTAATGAAAATAAAATGAACTCTCCACTGGAAGGTTAAAGTATAGGAAAATTAGATAATTGCTAACGAACACATACACACACACACACACACACACACACACACACACACACACACACACACACACACACGCGCGCA